>JAEPRC010000114.1:0-79403 GCA_016758945.1 Mucor plumbeus
TTGGAAGTGCCTGTGGTACAATTTGACATTTAATGTTTTTGTGATTTTAATATTACTATATCTTAGATTTTATCTGAGATTAGCTTTTCTTACTAAACTAAACTGATATGTGTAGTTCACTACAATTGGTCAACATCAATGATGCATCTCTTGTATTCTCCCCATTTCTTTAGTTTAGACAATTAATATAAATAGCAAAGTATTTCATATAGTTGTTATTAATAATCTTATCTTATTTTAAAAGAATAAACAACATCTTATATATTATTTTACAAGTGATAAGTGATTTTATTTTCATTTTTTACAAAGATTCAAATTTTGGAAATTTTAAATATGCATATCTTAAAAATACTATGTTCTATCCTTTCATTAGTTGACTTTTCAGTCTATATTTGAGATGCTCTCATATAAGCGCATTGATAACATCATAAAACTACCGACAATCTTATTTGATGGTACCCATGTACTCTGGGAGCATTCAAGAGGCCATAGAGCCATAGTGGCGAGGTCTGCGAAATAAATAAAAAATAACTGGTACTCAATTTAGCAAATATTTTGGAATCTGCTACAAACAAATGCTTGTACCTCAACACACTACAGAAAAAAAGGTGTAAAATGAGGTATAGGCTACAACTTTTCTGAAAAAAGTACTTTGATATTCGCTACAAAAACTATTTTATGTGAAGACTTTATTGGCAAGATATAACTTTATAATAATCTTACGAAAAAAACAAATAACTGCAAATTTTAAGATTGCCAATTTCGCGTTTTTTCCCATAGTGGCATGAGTTATAATCATTAAACAATACAAAGTTAACTCTATTATTAATAAAAGATGTTAGTATAGCTTAATAGCTTAATTTCTTGTATAGATAGAAAATCTCTAAGTTCTTAATTATATATTAGTGAATTTTTCTGTTTCTTCCTTCCCTTATATATTCATAATCTCATTCCAAATAAATATATTTTATTACTTATTAATTATCATTGATAAACTTGTAACAACCAATTGCTATATAATCCAATATAATTCAATCATAGGTATTAATCCTATAGTAGTAATAGCAATTACCTTTAGTAGCACAAATCTTTCCCTCCAATCATGCAGTTAAGTCAGTTTTATAATTTGTATAATATATATCCCAATTGGCAATCCAATACTTGATTTTATTACAGGTAATGTATCATAAAAATTGTCTGAAGCAAAGTTACTGTAGTTATAAAGGAATTGAGTCATATTGCGTCTCTTACAATGAAACGTAATTTTACATATTCTATTAATATATTAACATAGAAAAAAAAAGTATTGCTTATTAAAAATGCATAAATCCTATATTGTCTGCCACCACAATAAGGTAAATTAAGGTATATTCAAACGTCTCATGTTAATCAAATGTGGATAAAAAAAAGTTGAGGCTACCAGGGGTCGAACCTGGAATCTCCTGATTCGTAGTCAGACGCCTTATCCATTGGGCCATAGCCCCTCAACTTGAAAAGCATATTTTAACAAATTTTATATCACAAAATTATAAAAGTTGCGTCACGTGATGCACCTATTTTTTTTTGTGAACTCAAAGACATTGTCATTTAAAATGAGTTATGAACAGCTTTTGAAATAAGCTTATATTCAATTTTCTAAAAAACAATAAGTTAAGCAAACATTAAAATAAAAGTATGCACTCTTTGTTGTTCAACTAATGTTGAAACTATTTAGTTTGTCAGCGGCACACATATATACAAGTACTTATTTTCTTCACAGTTGTACGAAAAATCAATCTACATGCAGAAATCATTTATTTTTGTAGACGTAATTTTGGTATAGGGATATCCAAAATTAATCCAGTTAACGCAAGATTTACATCATCAGTTTTGTTATTACTCTATGGGCATTTAATTAGTGATTCTGCAAGTAATAGACAAAATCTGCACCTTTTGATAAAAATGTACCAAAGGGGCGATTTGAGCATTTCAAGCCCAGTTACCCGTAGTTTTTCTGTATATGTCTTTGGAAATATTTAAATTTCTTATATTGATTCCAAGTTCTCTATATAAAAAAACCATTAAAATGTTTTTGAAATGCATAATAATGTTAAAAAGTACAAACTTATTATTAAAATGTTGCAATAGTGCTGAAACAAATTTTTAAAAATATCTAACTGGGTGTCACTGCGTTTTCGCTAAATATCGTGAAAATAAGCAATGACCATCTATTAAGTGATTGGTACAGTTTGAAATCGACATTACATTGCTTGTAATATCAGTTGAAGGCATTACTAGCTGCATAATAAAAAAAAAGAATAATTGTTTTCATGAAAACAGGTATTTCATAGTGAAATTATGTCCGAAATAATCATAAATTTGCTCCGTAAAAAGTTACATATTACTCAAAATAATTGGCAAGCATAGCTTCTCATGCGTTTTCAATCTGGACTCATTAGATTAGAATTTACTAATATAAAAGTTTTAGAAAATAAAAAGTAATGTATTTTTCCTTATTAATTGATAAATAAACATAACAAAAAAGAAATTCAGAATGGTAGCATTGAGAAACTTCATGGCTACTTTAGAAAAAGCAGAATGCTAACTTATAAATTTTCTACAGGCAGCATCTATTCTACAATTATTAAAATTAGGCTAGACAAACTATGCTGTACGAAAACAGTGATCGTAATTGTTAGGTAGACTGCCCGCCTTTTTTATGCAAATTTCCCTTAATCTTGTGGATGCTTCTGTGTTAATTTTCAGGCACATTTGAGCCTCTGTTGAAGCCATTTTTCAAAAAAAAGCTGTGACCATTGTATAAAGTATTATCCAATGAAAAAAATCGAATCGAAATTTTTTTTTTTTAATATGGTGGAAATTGAAAAACATGTAAATCCTCCTCTTTCACCTTTACAACCTTTTAAGGATAAAATAGACGAGTATGTTGAAATCATGTTTGCAGCAACATTTTGGATTCCTTTTCCTATAGTTTACTCGAGAGATTTGGTCAATTTGGATAATATGTATATGGAAATAGCTTGAAAGTGAATCAGATTTCTCGAATTTTTAGTTTCGATATTTTTTTTTTTTTTGAAAAATGAAAATTTTTTTCGACATGTAAACTTGGGGAAATTGGAAATTTAAAATCAATTGCATTGAAACTTCAAAAAAAAACAACAATTTACTAACATTTTCTTAATAATTTTAGAAATGCCTCACTCATTCGGTCGTATGTATTAAAAAAAAAATAGGTACAGAGGAAGCTCATTTAACATTTGAATAGTTCGTGCTCGTACTCGTCACATGTTCTCTCGTAATTTCAGAGAGCATGGTTCCATCCCTCTCTCTACTTACTTGAAGACTTACAAGGTTGGTGATATCGTTGATATCAAGGCCAATGCTGCTGTCCAAAAGGGTATGCCCCACAAGTTCTACCACGGGTAAGTTGAGCACACATTGGATTTTGAGAATTATGCAATTAAAAAATCAATTTAGTCGTACCGGTGTCATCTTCAATGTTACCAAGTCTTCCGTTGGTGTCCTCGTTCACAAGAACGTTGGTAACCGCTATTTAGAGAAGCGTGTCAACGTCCGTGTTGAACACATCAAGCACTCTAAGTGTCGTCAAGAGTTCTTGGATCGTGTTGTTTCCAATGCCCAAAAGAAGAAGGAAGCTAAGGAAGCTGGTGGTAAGTGAAATGTATATGAAATGTTGATCTTGTATATTCACATTATTATAGTCTCTTTCAACTTGAAGAGAATCCCTGCTCAACCTCGTGAGGCTCGTCACATCTCTACCAAGTTCAATGTTCCTCAAACCCTTGCTCCTATTCCTTATGAAACTCTCATCTAAGGTGGATACTACATTGCTCTTTGCTTGTTGTTTTATATATAATTTTCATCATGTATAGAATAATAAACCTAAATCAGAATATTTGATTAACTATCCTAAGCCTTCTTTCTACCCTTAATAGTTTGAGTGACAGGGTTTACTTTTCTTTCCCTTTCATCCCATTTCGGATTGTCGGCTTTGGTCCGCTTCAAATGTTTTTTGAACCAAGGAAGTTGCTTTGAAGTCTGCGGATGTTGGATTAAATTTTTCTTTTTTAGACACATTTCAAGGACCCCTTTCTTTTACTCTTTCCCTCTTTCTTTACCTTCAACGCTCTCTTATTCCCTTCTCAATATCGATTTTTTTTCGAAAAAAAGTTTAGAAAATGACTACTACTGCTACAACTGCTCCAGTTTACCAACATATTCCCACCTTGGAAGCTCCAAAATTAAAGCAATCTAAATCTTATGTGCATTTTGTTGCAGGAGGGTAAAGCATAATTTTTAGGAACCTCTTAATGATTGTGGTATTAAATCAGTTTGTTACTATAGTGTTGGTGGACTTGTAGGTGCAGTATGTACATCACCCCTTGATGTAGTAAAAACAAGATTACAGGTAAATATTCGTCTAAAATGTCATCATTTGCTATCATGCCATTGACATTTATTATAGTCAACTTTTTACCAACAAACAATGAGACAATCAAATATGCATAGAAGTGGCTTCATTCTTGGTCATTTTATTGAAACAGGAAAGTTATTATTGTAAGTATATGTAGACATGTCGAAATTTCTTTGTTTGATTCTCAAACATTCAAATAGGCGTATCAATCAGGTTGAAGGATTCCGTGGATATTTCAAAGGTTTGGGCCCCAATTTAGTTGGTGTTATTCCTGCCAGATCAATCAATTTCTTTGTATATGGAAACGGCAAGAAATTCTATACAGATAAGAATGGCGGTAAAGAAACTGCTGGTGTACATTTAGTTTCTGCAGCTACTGCAGGTAAGAGAAAAATGGAGCTAAACGAATCCCATTTTTAATGTATTTTATTATAGGTGCCTTTACTTCAACGGCTACCAACCCAATTTGGGTTATCAAAACTCGCTTACAATTACAGGGAGCAAATGGTATGCGTAAATATTCTGGTAGTCTGGATTGTTTCTTTAAAATTGTTCGTCAGGAGGGTTTCCGTGGCCTTTATAAGGGCATGAGTGCATCATATTTAGGTACAGTATTTATGAATGTACACATAGAATATTTTTATTTAATATTTACATATAGGTGTTGCTGAAGGTACAATTCAATGGGTGATCTATGAAAATTTGAAAAAGAAATGGAGTGTGCCTAAAGATGAAATCCAATTAAATCAAAAAATGTATGGTGGAAAAACTTTACAAGATTGGGCAGGCCATTTAGGAGCAGCTGCAACATCTAAATTTGTAGCAGCATGTGTTGCTTATCCACATGAAGTTATCCGTACCAGACTTAGACAACCATCAGAAAACGGAGTACGCAAATATACCGGCTTATGGCAATGCTTACGTCTTGTTGCCAAGGAAGAAGGTATTGTTGCATTATACGGAGGTATGACAGCTCATTTATTGAGAGTTGTACCTAATGCTGCTATCATGTTCTTTTGTTATGAAGCCATTGTTCAAAAATACGAACATTCTTTCTAAAGATTCACTATATTATAATTTCTTTTTTCTCCTTTTATTCTATCATTGTATATTATTTTCTTGATTTCACCTTAGATTTTCTTATCATTTCATATATTACCATTTACTTTCAAACTGCTGACCTCTAAATAAAGAACAACTAAGTCAAATTACCTTGCAATTTTTTTTGTCAACTTTGCTCTTTTTCTCTTTATAGAATTCAAAGATTCACAAATGTCTCCATCTATTATTAAATCAGGGGAAATTCCAGTTGATTCTGATTTTGACTTGCAAAAATGGTTGAAGGAAATCGAGGGCGCTGAGAATCTTATGAATGAAGTCGAAGCAAAAGCTGATACTCTTCAAGCTAAAGTAGATGCTCTTTTACTAGAGGTCGGGCAGCCTGTCATTACTGAACAAAATCAAGACGCTATTATGGTTGATTCAAGCACTATTTCCGATGAACAAAGCAAGGAAATATTTGACGAAGAGCAAGAGAAGAAATCTAGTTAAAAATTATAAACAAAAAAAAAAAAAAAAAAAAAAAAAGGATAGTGTTGATGATACGTATACCCAGGGAAAATGAAATTTAAATAATAAAACTTTACTGTGCACGCGCGGTTTTTAGTAATCGAATCTTTTTCTTTTTATATCTATTTTAATAATGTCATCTTTACAGAAAAATATGTTCAAGAAATCAGCATTACCTCCTTTAGATAATTTAAAAGAGGACGAAAATGTCGATTCAACAGCAAGGTAATTATACCAGTCTTTGTTTGGACCACGCTGAATTCTGATGCACAATAGACTTCCAAAAAATGCAGCATCATCTTCAGCTGCTAGACAACCAAACCTATCCCATTTTGCTCCAACTAGCTGGCAAGATTATTTCGAGACAAGCCTTGACGTAGCAATACCAAATACATCTGATATATCCTTTTGATTAATATTATATTTGGATTAATGCATGTTTTTACATATATGTCTTTTCCTTGACTCTTTACGCACATATTTCGTATTTATAAAAATAGTCCTAGGAAAGAAAATGGCCCTCTCTTTGTAATGCACCATGGCGCAGGTTCATCGGGTTTGACATTTGGAGTAACAGCTAAACATATTAAAGAGTTATCACAAAACGAATGCGGTGTCATTGCAATAGATTGCAGAGGCCATGGCGCCTCTAAAACGGAAGTATTTGATAGCGATTTTTCTTTAGAAACATTATCCAATGATTTGATCAGGATAATTAAAGAGACAGTAAAAACTGATCAAGATATCATTCTAGTTGGCCATAGGTATATTTTAAAGATTAAAATATCAATGGAAGATTTTATAATACTGATATAATATTAGTATGGGTGGATCAGTCATTGTCAATGTAGCATATAAGAGGGTTTTAAAGAATATCATTGGCGTTAGTGTGTTGGATGTTGTGGAAGGATCCGCCATGGATGCATTATCCTCAATGACAAAAATTCTTACTTCAAGACCTAAAAGATTCAATTCAAAAGAACAAGCAATTATGTGGTGGTAAATTTGCAACCACCTCTTAGAAATAAACATACCTAAATTTTTGTTATTAGCATTCAATCAGACACGGTTAGAAACGTGGTATCAGCAAGATTATCTGTTCCTGCTTTGATCGAATCAACCAAGGATAACAAATTCAATTGGATTACAGATTTGATTAGAACACAACCCTTTTGGACAGAGTGGTTTAAAGGATTAAGCGACAAATTTTTGAATTCGGGTACAGCCAAATTACTTATATTGGCAGGCACAGATAGATTAGACAAACCGTTGATTATTGGACAAATGCAAGGTAGATATTTTGAGGCTATTATCTTAGCAGTAGCTAATTATGTGTATATAGGTAAGTTCCAATTAAACATCTTTCCTGATGCTGGCCATTTTTTACAAGAAGATACACCTCAAAAGACTGCGGTATGTTTGGTGGAGTTTTGGAAAAGAAATCAACGTTTAGTATTGCCTCCAAAAGTGAAGGTTTAATAAAAAGCATTACTTTAATTAATTAAAATATAATGCTTTTGATCTATAAATAGGGTTTAAAGTTTGCTGAATAAACAAGGATACTTGTTGTCTATTGTATATTATGCCCAAGCCATTTCTTGTACCATATAGATTGGTTTGGCACATCGCATAAACGTCACTACAATATACTAACGTAAATACATACATAAGTTCAATTAAAAAATTAAATTGAACAAGACATGCTACCCAATGTGTCCAAAGTAAATTTTACTTTCGAAATAATAAAAGGGGCACTTAATTAAGCTCTTGAATCTTGAAAAAGTGTAATGATGAACAGAGCCGCTTCTTTTTTTTTTATACCTAAAAGCCGATGTTGAAACTGGTTTTCAAACACAGAATCAAATTTAATAAGGCATTCAAATTCGTAATACAACACTTTCATGGCTGATGAATACAAAAGGTAATCAATTGTGCACTTTTTGCTCAAACCAGTTACATAATATATTCAATACATCATTAATTCTTTTATAATTAAACCATATTTTCTGTTGGTTCAGTGATTCGAAGATACATACTAATCAATTAGTATTAAATAAAATTAAACTAGTTAATAAGTGGAGGACAGCAAATACAGTAAATCGATAAATCAGAGAACATGGTAGCAATGTGAATTTAATTTAAAAGATGTGAGCATATTTTGTATGACCAAATGGCTCATCTAATGACACTGTCCGAACTTAAACCTGGTATACTTCCAAATAAAGCCTTTTCCTTGACATTTAATACCAAGTTATTACCATCTTCTTTAAACGGTTGTTCATTAACGACAACTGGAATCCATAGCTGTAATCCGATTGATTCAATATAAATAATTTTGACATGATTATCAGATGTTTTATCTTCTCTGAAAGCAAAAATAAATTTATCAGGCTTAAATATACGATGCTTCAAAGCCTCATAATTTGCTACCAATACGGTTCCCTCCAGCAGTTTGTAAATAGTTTGTTTTAATGCGTAGGCTGTTGATCTATTTGGGCACACTACAACTTTTATTCTATCTGCTTTATCAACTAGTCGAAATGACATTGATGTTCCTTTATAAAATACATCATTTGACTGACATACTAAACAAGAACAATATGTAATTCTTGTAATAGTAACATCAATTACTTTATCATTAGTTGATTTACTTAATTCTATGCATAAGCCAATTGGAGTATTGACAGTAGGGGTAGTTGCTGGTATATCTTTGGTTTCTACTATTGTTGTGGCAATTGATGTGGCAGACATTTTACGTTTTAAAACCATTTTGAGTAATTTCCTAGTATAATATTGCTTGGTATTTATATTAAAAATGATTTTAATGATATAATTAGAGTGATGGTGGCTAAGTAAAAATATAAATTTAGAACTGTAGTAATACAGAATAAGCGCTTTACCCATATCATTATCAACTCCAAAATTGATCTATAATTAATTTAAATATATGAGTTTCGTTTTGATATTACAATAAATCTTTTTACATAATACGGAATCATGTCAATCATAATATATGAATATGGCTGTTTAGCCCATTTTATAATACTAAGAGATGTATTAGAATTTGCCATGAGTGATTTAACTTTAATAATATTCGTTTGATGAATTTTCCATCATATTCTACTCAATCTATAATCATAAAACTTGTCTTGTACATTTATATACTTATTTTGTCTATAAACGTATTTTATTTAAATTTGTAAAAACCTAAAATACCATGTGGCCTTCATCATTTAACGTGTAACCTTACGTTACCAGCCTTATTCTGCTCTGTGAGAACTAGTAAATAGCAAATTCTTATTTTTCCATCATTGTTGCACATTATATTTATATTTTCCCAGGTGTAGTATTGATGATAAAATTGAAGACAGTGCTCAGAAAAGGGTAAACCATTAATTTATTTTGTTGCATTTTTATGAAAATAAAAAGGCTCATTGTAAAACATTCTGTAACTAGACAAAATTATGGCGTAGATCAAAGAATGTTATACATTTTGTAGTCAAAGTTCCTCTACTCACAACCAATTATGTCTATTTCCCTCGGCTGGAATAATACTGGTTGAAAAGTTCCTTCTGTGATCAAGAAATTATTCATCCTCTCCACATTTTCTTTTTAGTTTGACACGAAATGTGTTTTGTTGGAACTCTAATTGAAAAAAAAAAAAATCCCGTTGATTCAAGTATATCCCTTTCATATATACCATTAGGGGAAAAACTGGCAACTTTTATTGATTAATTTCTAATTAATTATTAGATAATTTACGAGAGAAATATCAATGTACTTGCTAACAATGACAATATGTTAAAATATAGTGTGAGAATTTCTCAAGAATTATAGAACCTTGTCGGTTATTGAACCATGTTTGAAGAAAAGAAATTAACAAGAACAAGTATAGCTTTTGTATAAAATTGTAGACTAAGCATGCAGTAAAAAAGAGTTTTACACAGTATGCGTAAAATGACAGCAGCAGTATGATTTATCTCTACAATATTCCTTGGTTTTACCAGTTTCTCAAATGTATGTGAAAAACTATTTACCTTTTTTAGAGGCACCACCCTAAAATCCATTTTTTATATAAAATTCCTTCACACCCAATAATATAAAATCCCCTCTTTCTTTCTTTTATTTCTTTTTCTATTTTTTCTATTTTTTTTTTTATTTTTTATTTTATATATATATATATATATATATATATATACGATAATAAAAAATCTTTAGAGAAAAAGGCTAAATGGACTACAATGTCATTCAACAACCAAATAATTCACCGTCCTTATTATTGTCAAGCAACGGAAATAATATGATAGAGCCGAAAACCATTTTACCAAACAAATGTAAAGACTTTCTATTATGGATATAACTTAGAAAAAAAAATTACCCCACACTCACACAGATAGATCTAATCAATTTAGGTTCAAATTGTAAAAATAACAACATAAATTGTAACTGTAAATATTCTTTGAAAAAATAGTTCATTCAATATTTTAATACTTTTTGTTACGAAAAAAAAAAAAAATAGCAGGAGCACCTTGCAGTCATTGTATATCAATTGGAAAATCGGATATTTGTACAAATAATGATATAACTGTTGTTTTGAAGAACAATCAAGATAAAATACTAGAATACAAGACGGATAAACAATCTTCAGCCATCAAAGCACCTAAGCGAGGCTATAAATCTCATGTTCCCAGTGCTTGTAAATTATTAAAATATTCATCTGCTTTTAATACCAGTGTTAACATGTAACTTATAAATAGGTGTGAATTGTAAAACAGCACATTTAGCATGTGATGGTAATAACATTGTACATTTCACAATCAATTTTCTTACTTACATCCTGTAATTTTCCATAGTATCTAGACCTTGTAAAAGATGCATTTCATTGAAAAAAGAAGATACATGTCAAGATATGCAACATAAAAAAAGAGGAAGACCAAAGCTCCGAGAAAAGAAAGTTTATTCGTCCAACGAACACACATACGAAATTTTATATGGCACAATTCAGGAACCAGCCATTATGATGAAAAATCCATCTAGAAACATTATACCAGATCAACAAGCACCTCCATTCAGAACAAAAACTTCTCATCCACAACATCAAACAATAATACCATCATCTTCAAATAATACTAAACGATCTTCTATAATTTCGTTTGTTCATGAATCCTTTGAACCTCAATCACCCACAAAATCTATTATAGCAGTTACGAACTCGCCAATTTCAGAAACGAATTCGACAAATAATGATATAACAATAGACACAATGACAGCCCTACCTACTGTACAACTATCATCTAATCCCCTATCATCACATCCAATATTTTTTAATAATAATATCAGCTTGTCTTCTACCTATACTCCAACTTCAAATCCATCACCATCTCCTCCATCAATTCTTCCTACAATATTACAGCAGAAACCACCGAATTCACTTACTATTATTCTATCAATGGAAGTTTGCTGTGCAAAAGTATCAGACGATACTATTAAATGCTGGGGTTATTACCCACAAGAACTCGCACATCGATCTCTTTATGATTTCATTTCACCTAAAGATTCTGACCGTCTTGCCAGATTACACCGACTTTTAATTGATAATGCAATGAATATCATCAAAAATAATCAAATAGATGATATGGCACCATTGCCACCAACTGAAAGAACTACATCTTCGTTATTTAGTAATACTGATCAACAGCAATTGAGTGCTATTGCGAATGGTTCGAGGTCATTTTCAGATACAATCCATATAAAAAAGCGCACAGGCGAATATGAGCTTTATAAAGTGATCGTCTATATTGGTGGCGGGCTTGGCGCAGATCTTTATGATGCATCTACACTATCAAAACAGTATATTGTAGCTCAGTTTAAACAACACGAGTACGAAGTTATTGTGCCACCAGCAGCAGCATCATCATCAGCAGTAGCAACATCAACAGTGATACCACATGTAGGTACAACGTCAATATCTACAACAACAACAAAAGATGACATATTTCTACCTACAGATGATTTTACATCTTATTACAACAACAATAGCAGTAATATACACCCTATTGCAGTATTTTCTCCAATGTCACCTCTGACACCAACTTCACCAAGCAACAGTAGTATTTTAAATTTTGGAAATAACAATAACAATAACAATAACAATAACAATAACAGTAACAATAATAATAATACATCAATCAATAGAAGTAATGATAATACAACAAATTTAGATTTATTTAGAAGAGATTCTAGTTTTAATCATCATATCAATAGTCCTAACCCTAACCCTAACCCTAATCCAAAATTTTCAAAAATTTCTTCAGTACTGCACCCTTCGTTATCACCTAAATTTAATATTGCACCTACAGCAAATACCAGCAATAGTCTTTTTCATCGTTTTCAATCTACATTATCTGCATCGCAAACTTCTTCTTCTAGAGCAACTGCACACATGCAAAGCAGTTCCATGACAGTGACGCATCCAACTCAGCAATATTTCTTACAAACATCTAGTAGTACATTAAATGCAGCAGCATCTGCAGCTCAAATCAAATCAAGGTCTAATATACCTAAACAAGAAAGAACTGTAGTGACATCCGATAGAAAGATGGAAATGAGTATTCGATCTTTATTATGTTAAATTTTTGTAAATAAAAAATACACTATAAATAATTTTATAAATAGCTAATGGCCTTTTTAATTGGCTTGTTTTCATATTAAATTGATCATTTCTTGTTTAGAAACCTAAATGAAGAAGCCCCGCACCCCCGCCTACCTTATAAATTTGTGTAATTTGCAACCAACATTAAAGCCTTCTTTCTCTACTTTTATCCCTTTTTTTTTTTTGAAAGAATAAAAAAATACATATATACATATATATTTATTATGGCCGAGGGATTTACTTCAAATATGAATGCTCATTCTAAGATGTCTGTTGAAGAGTACAGAGCTCGTAAGGTTGCTCTTATTACTGGTAAGTTTTAAAAAAGCTGATTATCCCACTAGGGTACAACATATTTGTTGTCATGAGGAAATTAAACAATTTTTTTTTTATGATTTGACAGGTGTCACTGGTCAAGATGGTTCTTATTTGGTTGAGTTTTTGTTGGAAAAGGGTTATGAAGTTCACGGTATTATTCGTCGCTCTTCTTCTTTTAATACTGGTCGTATTGAGCATATCTACAGAGATAGACATGAAACTGGTAAGGTTTTAGTTTGTGTTGTGGTTTTTCTTCTTCTTCTTTTTTCTTTTTTTCTTTTTTTTTTTTTCGCTTTATAACTAAACCAAATTTTCGCAGGTGTTAAGTTCTTCCTTCATCATGGTGATTTGACTGATTCCACTTGTTTGGTTCATATTATTTCCAAAGTACAACCTACCGAGATTTACAATTTAGCAGCTCAATCTCATGTCAAGGTTTCTTTTGATATGTCTGAATATACTGGTGATGTCGATGCCCTCGGTACACTTCGTCTTTTGGATGCTGTTCGTACCTGTGGTCTCAGTGATCGTGCTCGCTTCTATCAAGCCTCTACCTCTGAATTATATGGTAAAGTAGTAGAAACTCCTCAAAAGGAAACTACTCCTTTCTATCCCCGTTCTCCTTATGGTGTTGCCAAACTCTATGGTTACTGGATTGTAGTCAACTACCGTGAATCCTACAATATGTATACCTGTAACGGTATCTTGTTCAATCACGAAAGTCCTCGTCGTGGTCGTACCTTTGTGACGAGAAAGATTACTCGCGCTGTTGCTGATATTCATTTGGGTCGTCAAGATTGTTTGTATTTGGGTAATATCGATGCTAAGCGTGATTGGGGTCATGCTCGTGATTATATTGAGGGTATGTGGCTCATGTTGCAACAAGACGAACCTCAAGATTATGTTTTAGCTACTGGTGAAACACATACTGTTCGTAGTTTTGTTGAAAAAGCTTTCAAGAAAACTGGCCGTACTATTGTTTGGGAAGGTGAAGGTGTCAATGAAATTGGTAAGGATTCTGAAACTGGTAAGGTGCGTGTGCGCATTGATCCCAAGTACTTCCGTCCTGCTGAAGTCGAATTGTTGTTGGGTGATCCTACAAAGGCCAATACTGAGTTAGGCTGGAAGCGTAAGGTCACTTTTGATGAACTTGTAGATGAAATGGTTGTTGCTGATATTGAAGCAGGCCTTAACTCTTCCACTTTAATGTAAACCTTGAAATAAATTTAATTGTTTTTGCTTTATAAATTTGTATGTTTATTTCTTATCATGATAAGTTATTGATACACACATGTAGAGGTTATTTTTTAATATGATTTGCGTCAATTCTGCTTGCGGATAACCCATGTAAATCTCTTTTTTTTTTTTTCATAAACACAATGTGCAAATAAAATCCATGAATTCTGTCCATAATGAAAAAATAAAATCTAACATATGATAAACTTCAGATTTAAAAAATATGATAAAACCAGTATATTGTAGCTGTTTACAAAATAAATTGTTACTGAACCTGCTAATGCTACTCAAGATTCCGGTATATAATAGCTGAGTTATACTTGATCTTTAAGCGTAAAACCTTGCAAAACTATCAATTACCTTGAATATATACAGCGTTTCTTTATTCCTCTTTAGACTGTACGGAAACTTAGCATCGACTATTGCAAAGAGTAGGCTAAAACGAGGTTTTCCAATTTACTCAATATGCAATGATTCATGGTAGCCAAAATCTACACCATGTTATGCAAGTATTCACGTTTTATTGCGACATTGAGAGAGAATCTTATTACATAATCCTACTTTCTTGATATGTCTTACTATATATATTTCACATAAATCTGGTGCTACTTTAGCATGCAAATAATTGTTTATTCTAATTTTATAGTATATTTTGGCATAAAAATCAAGTTTTTCCAACTGGGTTTTCTTGAAAAACTTGGTTCTTAGAGTTTTAGATTTACACTTACTGGAGGTAGTAAAAGCAGTTATTCGCCAAAAATCTTTGTTTGATTTTTTTTTCTTTTAGAAATTCAGCTGTAGATTTATTGCATTGATATTTTAGTTTCTATTATATCACATGGGTCAGTGTTATCAATTAAAGAAATTTGACATCTTAGATTGAGTTTTTTTAGCGGGGAAAAAAACAATGTTTCACTTTTGATGCTTTCATACTAATTGAAAAAGTCAAGATATATAGAAATAATTTTTTTTTGACAATATTTTCTAGCATCTCAAATATAGCTCTACATTTTTTATTTCCTGATTATCCATTGAAATGAGGGCATGCTCCAATTTTGAATCTGACTATGTAAAATCATATACACCTGACTGAGCTTAAATCCAACAGAGATTCAAATGGAAAAAAATCCATGAAAATGTCAAAATGTTTAATAACTCACAAAAATGCATAGTAAGTTGACTTTGGATGTCAAATATTTTAAACTTAGTTTTTAATTTTAAACTGATTTGTCTAGTTTTTAGAAATATTCTTCGTACAAAATTCCTAGCAAATTCACTGTCAAAATTTAGCGGTTTTTGGTCAAAAGGTATATATCTTTCAAATGCATTTCTAAAATGTTTTATTTTCAAATAATGCACCTCAAAACTATCTACAAACTGAGTATTTATTTGCAGCTGTAACCATATTTTCTGTAAAGATATTCAATTATTTATCACTTTTTTGTTTTCTCGATTTAGAAAGATGGTGCTACGGGGATAAAATTGATGAGATATTTTTGTAGAAATATGGATGAATTGAGAATGAAATTGATTTGAAGTTTAGTTTAGTTTTGACCTGTTCAATGAGAAGTTGCAACTGCAAAAATTGAATTGATTATTATTATTTAGAACAGATAAAGAAAAGAGATTAATTAAAGTAACAAAAAAAAAAAAATTAGCTATTTATGTGAGTAGGGAGGTTAGGTTACTGTATTGTTTGATCTGCGGATTTAGAATTGGCACAATGGGTATTCATAAGGGAAAAATATAGGGTTTTTTTTATCAAAATCAATTCTCAATTTTCTCTGCGAAAAATCAGTATTTTTTGACGAGACAAAATAATATAAACATCTACAGATAAACACTACTACATGAATGTAAAGTTTTAAACCAATATCGACTTCATGTCATTTTATTCAATGAAAGTATGCCAAAGTATGCCAGGTTATGCCTATTTTTGACACTTGAAAAAAAATGTTCTCCGAATCATTTGAAACTAAAATATGTAATAGAGAATCGTCAAACAACTGTTTTTTAAGCACTAATAACATCGCCGTAGCTTAATATTTTGACGATATATATCGTGCTAAAAATTGAAATCAAATATTTAAGCAGGGCGTTGATCTTCTTTTTCAAATTTAACAACAATGACTATGGTAACCAGCCTTGGTCTACTAAGGTATATTTGTAGCTGTGGAAATACTGAATGAATATTGTACAGCGTAATTGGTTTACTGTGGGATGTTTGATCCTTATTTGAGGTACATAAGCAGCTGATAATATTGGTTATTGATATTGTATATACATAGCATGTGTCATGGTAAGCAATAGTATTGGTGCACGAAGAGTTTGCCAAATAGGCTGTTTTTAGTAAATACAAGTAAAACAGACACTCAGGTATGCGAAATATTAGTAATTGCTTATTTTTACTAGTACATATTTCCTTTTATAACTGCTAATTACTTGAAAATACAGGTTTATTATGCTGGTATTTTATTTTAGATATGCCTCTTTTCTTTTCTATACAACATACGATATATTTATATTAGTAAATGAACAACTTATTTACTTTGTATTTTTCACACATTATATATCGAGCATTGATTATTGCTTATTTATATGATACAAGTATACTTTTTTCACATTCAATTAATGCAAATTTCCTTTTATGTTTAACCAAGGAAGTGTAATAAAGCTTGTTTATTACCCCTAATTGATACATGCGAAGTTATTTGGAAACATAAGTTTACAAAAAAACAAAAAATTTACATAGACAAAATGTTTAAATAGCATTTCATAAAATAGTACGAGTCTATACATTATGAAAGAAAATACTCTCTAATGAAGTTTATATCATGATTCAAAATGTACTGTTAGTCTTTTCAGATAACGTTTTATTTAGAAAAGAAACATAATATAGATAAAACGACGCTAAGGAACAGGCTTTATCATGAAATTATAGCTGCCATTAAAATATTTGAAATGTATATTATGTGATATTAACAAAGAGAGCACTAAAGAGTAAAAAAGAGTACTAAATCGAACCAAAAGTTTCAGGCTGGCTCTCAAACTTGAGGTAGTAGTTTTGCATATAAAAGTACGGCATGCTTGATATATTTACTTGCAGAGAATTCACAAGACATGTTTGGTTTAGCCAAATGGAAGACGGCTTTAGTATATATCTTGAGCAGAAGGCATTAAATATTATATAATTCTAATAGAAAAATGGTATAGTCTGCCCCAAACCCCTAAAACCCTGTAAAACTCAAGTAAAAAAAAAAAAAAAGAAATCGGCATAAGCAAAAAAGGAGAAATTTTTTCTACTTCTATAAATCCTCAGTAGGCTGAGGGGAGAAAAAAATAGGCAGCTTTCCGTGCAATTCCCCTCAGTAGACTGAGGAGAAAAACAGCCACTACCGTGCCTGTGAAAAGCTACTGGTTTAACTTTTTGTATATATATTATTTAAGGGAAGCCATATCCATGATCATGTAAACATCCTTATATGTAAGTCAGATGTTGTGTCTTTTATTACACTTACTAATATATATATATATAGAATGCGATATCATAATCTTGATCCTTATAAACAATTGCAAAACAGAGCCAATAAGCATTTCTTGATCAAACTCAAAACAATTCTCAACTAGAAATTATCATTTCTTTAATTGGGTTCAAACAAACAATACTAATTATAACCAGGTAATGCAATTTTGGAATCAAAGCCTACACAATCAAGGCAATCGTAAAATCAACTTACAGCATAAATAAAGATTGTGTGGAAAATAATACTTCCGAAAAGGCAGCCACCAAAAAGCTTTTGGATATATAATAATATTTGATAATGAAAATGGTTAAGACTACAAATGTATTACTAAATTAATCATGGCGAAGCTATCAGTATAACAGTTATGGTCTTCAATCACCTTTAAGCATTTAAAGCAATGACTATGGTTTGATCAATATATATACATATATTTTAAAAGATGGAGTATTTAATAAAACAGAATGTACTGGAACTATGAAGATAAAAAAAAAAAAGAAAAAAAAAAGTAAAACCAAGAGAAAGTGTTGTTAAATTATTTTGTTTGCTAGGAAGATAACATGGATTTAGTAATTCACAAAATGTATGAGATATTTTCAAGTACTATAATCCATCTTGTTGACCCAAAAAATAAAAGTTTGCACTTACTTTTTACATGATTTATGCATGAATTAATATGTGTTTATTAAATTTGACATTAGGTTTTCCCGCACTATAACAGACGTGTATTTTTTGTAAGGTTATGTAATGTATGTAAGTATCGGATGGTATAGTAAATGTATATATATATATATATATATATATATATATAAAAGCAAAATACAGATGATATGTAATGTTATGTAACGTAATTAGAATTAATTAATATAGTTTAGGTAGCTGTTAATCGTCTTTGAATAAAAGTATTTGAAAAGAATCGTTTAATACGTTCAGCAGTGACCAGAAGGGGTTTATTTCCTATTTTGTTGTTTATATCTTTTGATTTTTCTCTTGATGGAGCAACTTGAGATTTTTTATTCAGTGCATGTAATAAAAACCTTGTTGCTTTTGATGCTCTTTGACTATTATCGTCGGGTGTATTTCTATAAGAAGCTAATTCATCATCGCCTACAGATATGATAGGTGAAGGTAGTGTACTTGTTGGAGATGGAGATATATTATAAAATGTTGATTTGTTGATGATAAAAGAATGATGTATACTATTTAAAGTATGCTTTGTAGCCTTATTTTTCTTTTTGATTGAATTGTTCAGTAACCAAGAATGTTTTAATGCATTTTCTGCCGTAATCCTTCGTTTAGGATTTCTGCATAATAAACATTTGATTAAAGAAAGTGCTTCATTTGAAAGTGAATTAGGTTCAGAATAATGTGCTAAGCTGATTTTTTTAAATAATTCTGGCATAGTATCACAATGAAATGGTAATTGGCCTGTAAGCATTGCGTATAAAATGACTCCACAGCTCCACATGTCGACAGGGGGACCTCGATAAGGCGTGGCAGTGACCATTTCAGGTGCTGCATAAAAGGGACTTCCACAATACGTATCGAGTAATTTAGTGGCATCAAATAGCTTTCCAAAACCAAAATCACATAATTTAATAGAACCAAATTTATCTAGGAGAACTGCGAAGAAAAGAATAATAAATAAATAAAGAATAAGAAGAAGAAAAGGGAGAAAAAAAAAAAGCATAAAAACTATACCATCAGTACTTACCATTTTCTGGCTTAAGATCACGATGTACAATGTCGTGCTATAATAATAATGCATAATATAATGTACGTTTTGTTTATTATTTTATTACACTTCAATAATAAAATATTTATATAAATTACCTTGTGAATATATGCAACCGCACTTATTAATTCTCGAAACCAAATTTTTGCTTGTGGTTCATCGATTTTTCCCTCTAATTTAATTCTTTCATATAATTCACCACCATCCACATATTCCAAAATGAAATAAATACATTTATTTTCAACCTTTACTTGATCTACATTGACAATATGTTGATGCTGAAAATCTTTTGACAATAATTTACAAATTTCCTTTTCATTTTCAGCATGTCGTCTTTGATCTTCATTTTTAAACCTTGTTGTATCAACTACTTTGATGGCAACTTTTCTTTTTGTATCAATTTCTTCTGCTAAAAAGACTTGACCAAAGTTGCCTTTGCCTAATATTTTAATTTTCTTATATTTATTTTCTATTTTATCATTGATAGCTGACATTATCATCAGAGTTAATATTGTTAAATGTGAGAAAGAAAAAGGAAAAAAGAATCAAAAAAGAGAAAAAGGATTGATTATGTAGGTGGATAAACTCGGAAACTTATATATAATAATATGTCCTATACATATCAAGAAGAAAGCAGAGTATCAACAAGCACAACAAGTACAAGAACAAGAACAAGAGGAGGAGTAGGATAAAGTTAAGGTTCTTGTTTCTTTAGTTTAGCTTTTGACCGCATCATCTTGTTTTTCTTTTTTTTTTTTTTTTTTTTTTTTTTTTTTTTTTTTTTTTCATAAATACAACTTTTTAAATCCCTTGTATACATGTTATTAGTTATACATATCCTGTATTTATATGTGTCAACTTGATATTTTCCCCTTATTTTGAATCCTTTCCACATAGATGTTGGCGCTCTTTTTTTTCTTCCGAAATGGTTTGTATTATAATGCTCTATGTACAATCGGAAGAAATTCACACAGAGCAATGAAATATCAGTGTAATTAGTTTCATGCTAAGCATCCAACAAGTGCTGAGTACTTTTTTTTTTTTTTTTTTCCTTCAAGATTGCAAATATTTGTTTGGCTTTTTCAACATTAAATTAAGATATTGTTATTGCCAAGCTATGAAATACTTGAATGAGTCTTTGAAAAGACATAAAGTCAAGTAGTTTGATTACTTCAATCACTTCAAAGTTTCATTAAAATGATGAAAACGAGATTAAATTATGCAATGCAATTTCAACGCCGCTTTTTCTCTCTCCACATTTGAAGTTCCATATTTGTGATACTTTGAATATAAAGAATTGTTTCTTCTTTTTGAAAATAGCCATTTTAATACAAATTTTACAAACACATACATTGTTATATGAGATAAATTTGAATATTTGGTTTGAAAAAAAACAAGGTTTCAATAACTAAATCTAAGGCATTGTTGGAGAGGTTGTGTAATCTCAGAGAGTCAGCTGAAATTCAATATAAAATCAAATATCAAATGTAAAAGCTAATTGGAAATTGAAAATATTCACGTATTCTATGCATGGCCATGCTTTGTTTATACATAGTAATTTATTATTTTAATTACCTATTGGTTATTACTTTTAAACTTGTATAAAATTATACATATACTGAAAATTTTTTAAAAAAAAAGAATCCCAATAGAATTAAATATAATTATATACAAGTTGTTTTTTTATTTATTTATTTAGGTATCTTTTATACAAGCGTTTCTGTTTGAATAGTTTGTTGCTGTTGTGGTATTCTTCTTTGTCTTTGTCTTCTTCTTCTGCTAACCAATGTGATAAATTGAGGCATTAATCTAACATCTAAATCTGAACTAATATGAATAGAGGATTCTAAAATACCCATCCATTCACTTTTGAGAGCATCAGTTTGTGTTGTCAAAAGAAACTGAGGACCATTTTTTATATTAAGTCGAATGACATGACGAAATTTGATATAATCTGTTGCTACTGCTACTTGAGCATCTTGCATTGTATAACTCCAAACAGGTTGAATTGATTTTTTGGTTTTTGGGTTACGGTGATAAGCAGTGATTTTTGTACCATAGACGACAACATATAGATCTCTGTATATATATATATTATCATTGTTAGTTTCTATTTTAAAAATGTATCTAAAATAGATTTTTTTTTTACTCACCTCCATGATCTATTTTTTGATTTAACGTTGGGCCTACTAAATTCACATTTTACATGCATGTAGGCCATCTTGTCAATAGAACATTCATAATCAGGTAATTTCTCATTGCCTTCTTCTTCTCTAGGTATAATTATTCTATTTGATAATGATTTTGGAAATTTAAATATCCAAGGGTGAGAAGGGTCATCATAGCAAGGTGGAGAACCTTTGTATTCTTGTTGTTCTTCTTGTTCAAGTTCATCTTCATTTTCTTCCAATGTATCAAGTATTGATTCATCTCCATCTTCTATGGATGAATTTGATGAAAATGTTGTTGATGTGACAGAAAGAGGTAGTGATACAGTAGATGAAAATGAGTTTAATCTAATATTTTTTGTTGATGAACGTAGAGACCAGCTACTAGTTTTCTTTCGAAGCCATGGAAATGCTACTGCTTGGGATATTAATACATGAAATAATAATATTTATAATTTCAATCTCAATTTACAAGGTCCTACCTTTTGCAGTTGCATTATTGATATTGTTATGAATAGTATTGCTGTTGTCAAATCTTAACATGATGTTTTAAATATGATTTAAGTAAATTTACATGTAAAAAATGAAGTAAATAAATGAATGTATATATAGAAAATGGGGTTTAATTAGAAAAAAAAAGAAGAAGTGAAAAATGCGTTGAAAATAACATCTCTTTTATAAGAAAAAAGCGAAACCCCCCTTCCCCCCCAAATTTGATTAATTTTGACAACGATGTACGATATATAGAGTTGTGCTGGGAACTTTTTTTATATTGGATTGGCTAGAACTTTATTTAAAAATAATACATACTAATTAAACTATTGAAAATACTATATTTAACAAGTTTTTCTCTTAGTTGTTATTGTTATTGATTTGTTGCCAATTATATAATGAAATAGGCGAATGAAGAGCTTTTATATTAAATCGATTTTTTTCTATCTCTTTAAAGCTAAAATTTGCTTTGTCTCTTCAAAACACAAGAAAAATCTTTTATATCACAATGACGATGGATATATAGAACACCCCCTTCTTAATCATATGTAATCATCATGGATACAATAACTCCATGTTGAGTGAGTTGTGCTTTTGTCTCACGTTTGACAATCTTATCATTTTTGCCAAGTTGACTATATATGAAAATAAATAGGAGAAGGAGGATTTGTATTTTTTTGCAAAAGATCCCATGAACACATCTCACAAACATGCAAAAATATTTGAATGAGTTTACCCATAGTTTTTAGTTTCTCCGAAATATATGAGAGTGCATATCATCATGTACTATTTCATCGATCTATATGAAATATTTAATAAAATATATTGTATATCATATGTAATACCCTGTTACACCATATCATAAAATTAAGTTAGTATTAATTTATATAATGATGTTGTTGCTGATGCTGATGCTAATGATAATGATGGCAGTTTTCTCCTTGATCGAATATCTTGGACGATCATAAATTAAATGTATATCGTGATAAACATGTTCCCCTAGTGTATATAATCACACTATTACACAAGAATAAAGTTTAATTCTCATCTCCTTCTGTTTGTCTGCCTGCCTGCCTGCCTGCCTGCCTGCCTGCCTGTCTCTCCCCCCACATTTTCATGAATCCAGAACTAAATGTATCTTATTCCGAACAATGCGCAACCATTATCCTTTATCCCTGGAAATGTTTTTTTAGTAAGATTCGCACTTTTAACCGGGCCGTATATTTGTTCTTTTGGATAGTAAGTAAACATTTTTCCATTATAGGTTGTTCTATTGTAAACATTTTGAAAAAAAAAAAGGTACAATCTAAATTATTATAATATCAATTGACAGTATTTTATTATTATATGATGCAAAATTTTTGTTATTTTGAAACATGAGCATTTTAGTAAGAGGGTCGGTAATAAGATGATGATGAGTAATTATCAAATTGTTGGTTATTTTTTGAAAATTGAGGCGTATTGTTATTAGTATTGTTATTATATCCATAAGATGGTTGATATGACGATGAAGAAGATGAAAGTGGATAATCTTGTTGTTGTCCATAAGATGGGCGTTGATGCAATGTATTTGTAGATGGTGTTGCTATTGTAGAATATACTGGTTGTCGTTGCTGTTGTGATGGTGCAATAATAGGCTTTTGCATTTGCTTTGTAAGCACTAAAACGCCTAGAAACAAATCACATTGTCGGTTAGTTTCTTCTACACGAACAACATATAAACAGTCTGGTATATGTTGCACTTTATATAAAGGTATCAAGTAAAAATCTTTAATTCTAGTCTTATTATGTCCAACAACAGCATAACGATGTCTAGAATCAAGATAATTGAGCAAAATTTGACCTTGTTGATTAGTATCGCCTCCTTTTGCTTCTACTTCAAGCAAAACAATTTCACGACTAGTAGAATATTGAGTTTGTGTTACGTAATTAGTAACACGCTCAGATGGGATACGACCTTCAATCCACATGGTAGGTGAGAGAACTTCGTTCCATTCCGTATCTGATAATAAACGTCCTCCGATTTGTCGAGCTGATGCTTCAAACTCTGCAACTTGTGGCATATTAACACGACCTTGCCAAATGGTAGGAAGTATTTCCATTTCCTGCTGTACATTGGTATCATTCGTTTGCTCTTTTTCTTCTTGTTTTTCTTGTTCTTGTTCTTGTTCTTGTTCTTGTTCTTGTTCTTGTTCTTGTTCTTGTTCTTGTTCTTGTTCTTGTTCAATTGTATCAACTTCTTCAACTTGAAATGTTTCATCTTCATCACCTAATAATTCTTCTACATCTAATGTAACTCTTCTTTTTTTGACTTCTGGATCAATATTTTCTGTTGAAATCGCATCAGACATTGACCCACTTCGTTTATTTGATACATGGGAATTATCATCTTGTGCAGGGATACCAATACGGGCTAAAATATCATCCAAAGGATCCAACTGATGTGGATGAGTAGAACTGGTGGTGGAACTAACTGGGGGTTTTAAATTGGTTTCTGGTGCAGTATTAGTAATCGGAGAAATACTTGAAGACGATAGCATTAAAGGACTCTTTGGTTTGTTAATTTTATCCAATTGCTGTTGCACTTGTTCAGAATACATGTTATTATTATCTTTATCAGGTACCATAATAATATCTCCTTTATGTGTCTTTTTAATGATAGGCGTATTATCCAGTTTCATTACCGAATTCTTGAGTCCTGTTTTACGAAATACTTCAGATATGGATTTAAGTTCTGGATTTGCCATATCTTCTGAAGACATTTTGACAAGCTCATCAGGAGTTAAATCACCGGTAACCACCCGTATTTGAAATACTTTATTGGCTTTATCCTTCAAGTTGTATAATAAAGATCGAAATTTACTTTTGTAAGGTTCTCCACATGTACGTTGTTTTCTACCAATTCCACCATCACCTAATTGTTCCAACATGGTACTTTCAATCGATTTAGCAAGCGCTTCTGCTCTTTCTTCGGTTGTTGATGTAGATTCATCCATCATGTCAGCATTTTCTGTCAAAGCAATATCAAAGATTGATTTGAGAACTGCCTTTATGTTTTTAATGACATTTCGTCGTACTGGATTTTCTTCTTCTGTCATTTGACTTGGAGACATTGGTGTATCAGGTGTATCAGGTGTAGCTGATTGAGGTGCTTCTTCTTCATCACTATCCTGTTCTTCATCATCATTTCCTTCGTCTTTCTCATGTTCAGCTTGAAATCCTTCTTCTTCTTTCTTTTTTACATTGTTATCATCAACCTCGACATCCTCTACTTGGGCATTCGAAACTGATTCCTTTTCCTCATTTTGATTACTATTTTTTCTTTTATTTTTAACAATAGATGGTGCCATTGATTGAGTACTAGTTCGCATAGATGATGCTCGTTTTGTTGTTCGAGGAGTAAGTGTATTTAATTCATTTTGTTTACGAGCACAGACATCACTACAAAATGAATCAGCTCTAGTATGATTGTTGCAGCCTGAATAAAGGCATTTTGATTGAGTTCGTGTTCTTGTTTGACGAGTATTTGTAGGTTTCTACAAGATATCAAAACGTTTAATAATTTATGCTTGCTATGTGTTCATTATTTTTTACCTCTTCTTTTACTACAATTTTGATTTTTGGTTCATTGGCTACTAAATATAATCATAAAAATTAGTTTTTTTTGTTCCTGCATTTCATTCATGTAAACATGCATGAGTAAATATACACGCACACATATACACATATTTTTATATATATATTCAGACATATAAGCTATTAATTCTGACATGCTGCCTGTCAAATAAATGACAGATTGCTATTCAATATATGAGAATGGTATGAGTAGATATGATATCATTAAGGGGAGGATGTAAAGGGTAATGGTAGGATTGGTAGAGGTAAGAGTCTTGTCCTTGTTTCTTTTTCATCGTTGATCTTTTAAAAAAGAAAATGTATAAATAAATGCAAAAAAAAAAAAAAAAAAAAAAAAAAAAAAAAAAAAAAAAAGATATTGTATAGCTTTTATATAGTAGATAGTTTTATAAAATAGAAGAATAACAGTAGTTTTATAATGTACATTTGATAGT
This sequence comes from Mucor plumbeus, assembly GCA_016758945.1. Lineage (NCBI taxonomy): Eukaryota > Fungi > Mucoromycota > Mucoromycetes > Mucorales > Mucoraceae > Mucor > Mucor plumbeus. Next base: position 26,197 of record JAEPRC010000114.1, read on the forward strand.
TTTTGGTATTATATAAAAAACAAATCTCTTTTCATCAATATTCCAAAGCAAGAATTATTGCCAAACTTATATAGGTCATTTCATATATATACATATATACGGAACTTACATTTATGCGTGTGTGTGTGTGCGTGTATTACGTGTTTACATGAAAGTAGGAAAGAAAAAAAAGAGATAAAACTTACCTTGTTTACAACTGTTACAAACCCAATCAACATTCTCTTCACCTTCTTCTTGGTCATCAGGGTTAAACTCTACGCAAGTACAATGAAACCTATTTTCAATTATGAATACATATCTATTAAAAAAACAAATAGCAAACCATACCATTCTTCGCATGCATCACATTGAACCATTGGCTCGCCATTATATGGTTGTTGACATATACAATACAATTTTTTAGCCCTTGTAGCTTTCTTCTTTTTTGGAACAGAAGGTGCTGGTTTTGACTTTGATCGCGTAACTCGTTTTTGTTGCTGTTCTACCTGTGGTTCTACCTTTGGCGCAGTTAGTGGTGCTGGTTGTTGTTTCATTAATGAACCAGGAGTGATAAAGTGAGTATCATTTGAAGCTAAATTTACTGTTGATGTGGTATCAACACCATTACTACCAGCAATCAATTCATTCAAATTTATCCCATCAAGATTCTCAAACCCATTTTGTTGTAACAAACCCCAACCATCAAAGGAATTGTTATTGTTTGAGGATAATGTTGGTGTGGCAGAATGCCATTCTACTTCATGCCCTTCTGGTTGAACAGATGTTGCATGTTCTGTTGATAATAAGTTTGTTTGTGTTTGATCTTGTAAATCTAAATATTCATCAATATTCATGTTCGTTTATTGTTATATTAATAGGAAAAGAATAATGTGCGAATTGTAAACACCCCTCCCCCCTCTCTATCACTTGTTTTTTGAACTAACAAGAGTGTACAAACCAGAAAAAACTTTACTATAGCAGTCCATAATGCCCAATCACGGCATGTTCATAATTTGATAGATGCAAATCTGGTTTGTATGATGGAATATTTAAAAATGACGAAATTTGAAGCATCTTTAGTCCCCCTTCCCCTTCTTTATCTTCACTAGAAAAAAATAAAATAAAAAATGGCTAATAATAACGGTTAGTTGTATATACAATCCAATGGAAGAAAAACTCTATTATTTATATCTTGTTTCAATAGCTAAAACTCTCGAAGCCATCAAATATACCAGAGGTGATCTTCGTATTCTTAATCAACTCGTTTTACCTCACGAAACCATTTTTGAAACTGTATTAAATGTTCAAAATGGTCATGCAGCCATTAAAACCATGAAAACCCGTGGCGCTCCTGCAATTGCCATTGTAGCTGCTCTTTCTTTAGCTGTAGATGTCAATGCTCGTTTCGAACAGGGTGAGTTTGAGACTGTAGATCAAGCCGTCAGATTCTTGTTGGAATCTTTAGATTATTTGAAAACATCTCGTCCTACAGCTGTCAACTTGTTTGATGCTGCTTCTAAACTTGAATATCTTATCAACACTACTTCTAAAACTGCTCAAGAGCCTGTTACTGTCGTTACAGCTTATATTGAAGCCGCTGAACAAATGTTGATTGACGACGTTAAAGATAACAAAAACATTGGTAAATTCGGTGCCGATTACATTATTGCTAATGCAAAAAACCCTAATAACGTTAGTGTCTTGACTCATTGTAATACTGGTTCTTTGGCGACTGCTGGTTGGGGTACTGCTCTTGGTATCATTCGTGATCTCCACAAGAACAACAAACTCGAACATGCCTACTGCACAGAAACTCGTCCTTATAACCAAGGTTCTCGTTTAACTGCGTACGAACTCGTATATGAACACATCCCTGCTACTTTAATTTGTGATAGCATGGCTTCTGCTCTTTTGAAGCAAAACCCTAATGTTCAAGCTATTGTGGTGGGTGCTGATCGTGTGGCCGCTAATGGTGATACTGCTAATAAAATTGGTACCTATCAATTAGCTATTACTGCTAAACAGCATGGTATTTTGTTCATTGTCGCTGCTCCTTCTACATCTATTGATCTCAAGACAAAGAGTGGTGATGATATCCCTATTGAACAACGTCCTGCTGAAGAATTGGTTACTGTAGCTGGTGTTCGTGTTAATGATAACGAACCTACTACAATTCGTACAGCTGCAGCAGAAATTGGTGTTTGGAACCCTAGTTTTGATGTTACTCCTGCTAGTTTGATCTCTGCTATTGTTACTGAACAAGGTGTCGTTGTCAAGAAGGAGGGTGAGGATGTGTTTGATATGGCCGCTTTTCTTAAATAAATCTTTGTAGTATAATAATATTCCAATTGCAAAAGTTGAAATTATAGAATAAATAGCAGACAAATTTGTATTTTGCTGTATACATGTATATATATGAGGGGGGTTGACTTATTTTAATATATTGTAGCACATGTTTGGCTTCTGCTGTGCTACCAAAAAGTAGGTTAAATGTTATTATATTAGAAGCTTTAAAATTCATCAACCATAAAAGAAAAATTCGCATAAAATGAATTATTTCGAATTTGTAATGGACTGTTTTAAGCTACAGCAAACCCCTATTTAGAAATGGGTGTTTTTAAAGATTCAACCAGCATATCAATTATCAATGAGGTGATGGAATTTTAATTCTAGATACTACTGTTACAGCTGTAGTCTATACTTTGAAACTTTCAGTTCATTTAAACCAATATTCACTGATATTGAGCCTTTTTCCATTTGCTTTAAATCTTTTTAAGCAGCAGATGAAAATTTGTGTTAAACTCCTTTAAAAACAACTTTTGGCCATTGAAATCAAGATATACTATTCGTATTTTTACTGTGTATTAAGTGCAACTTTATAAATCAATTTTGAACCATCATTTAATTTTTATAATAACTTTCAAAGAACATCCGAACTACCCCATACTACTACACATTTCAGCTCAGTTTAGTAATAAAGCTAATCTCAGATAAAATCTAAGATACAGAAACATTAAAATTACAAAAACATTAAAATACCAAATTGCATCACTGGTACTTCCAAACTAGGAACTAAACCATAAAGATCTTCTTGATATTTTATTACTGTAATATAAATATGAAGTACCATCTAGTAGTATAAATATTACAAAGGGGATGGTAATCCAAAAGCCTTTGCTTTACTTTTTATGTATTTTTAATAAATATAGAAGAGTTATAATTGTACTTCCCGGATCCACTATGAACTTCTGTGTGTTCAAATAAGACCGCTAATAGGCTCGTAAGGTCATCGATGAGCTCATATGAGAGCATCCCAGATATTGACTGAAAAGTCAACTAATAAAAAGTTAAAAAATAGTACATCTATATTTTTTAAAAAGAGCATTTATTTGTACTTTACCTATTAAATCTGTTTGAGAGTAATTTATGGCTTGATGTTAATCAATCATAATTAAGCCGTGCTTACATAGCTTGTGAGTTGCCTTGTTTTAATGCTGCGCTTGTTGGGCCGTTGTGCCTAGATTGTGATTTAATATATCTTGACAGCTACTCGAATGATTAACATCAGAGGTTAAAGAGCACGGTGTCATGATTTGAGTGGCCAGAGCCTTTCAGTTAATCGATTGAGAATAATAAACTAGGCGTTTCGTATATTCAATTTGCTTGGGTAAAATTTGAATTTTCAAAAAACTGAATTTTCATAGCTTTCAAACTTTAATGTCAAAAACTTGTTCTCTTTTCTATAATTAACCTTATACTAACCACTTTATATATACCCTAAACGCAGTTAAATAGATATGAGTTTTTAGTTATGTTATGCTACTTATCTAGATTTATCTTATGTCTCACGAAAGCTTTAAAAGTACGTAAAATTCACTTCTTTCTTTTTTTAAAACCGAGTCTCACTTTTCATCCCTGATTTACTTTTTTTTCCCACAAAATAACGCCAAGAAAAAGTTATATGCTAATGTACCTGAGATGCCCAACTCTAATCCAAAAACAAGTATCCAAAAATACCCTATCTTTTGCAGTTAGTATAACGTTTTTCATTACTAATGTTTCAGACTTTACACGTATTTTACTAGTAAAAATCAAAAACTTTGAGCTTTCATATCTCCACAAAAAATTAAGCTATACTAACACTTTTAGGTAATAAAAGTTACTTGTTTTAAAGCTCTTTATAACATGTTTGTTTAGAACATAGACTGCGTCGGGTGCATCTAGATTATATAGCATCATCAATAGTAGAAGTTCTCAAATAAGTATTAGCTGGTTATAATCCTTAGAATGAGAAGAATGAGGTTATAATGATGCATTGTACCTTTATTGCAGTTAGTTATGGTACATGAAGGCTATGATGAAATCGTGTAGCACGAATGTTGATTTATCGAGACTAGTTTAAAAATAAATTCAACGTAAAAAGTACCGTTTTATTATGAGCTTATAGAGAGGGTTTATATACTAATTAGATGAGTGGATTAAATGTGAATAATAGTATAATTAGAATAAACATATGGATATTGTGTGAATATAATAGAATCATGCTTCTATAGTCCCATAGTAGCATGATGATAACCGCATGGAATGTAGCATTGTATGATTTGCATGTCAAACATCATGGTTTGGCAAATACTCTAAACTGGTAATTCGGTTATTCCTCATTCTGATAGATCAAATGTGTTGGATGATCCAATTACGAATCTGTTCTTGAAATTCGAGTTGCGTTATTTAATTGAAAGAAGATCTATTCTCTAAATTTAGTCAAGCATGAATACTATAGATACTTAGCTTGGTGCAATGTTATTACTGTCAAAACTGGTTTGGCCAATCTGTTATAGAATCTGTTACGGATTCCACATTTCCAAAAAACTATAAATACCCTGTTTCTTAATGCTTGTTAAAAAAGTTCATCATCTTTCTTTTTGATACAAAATATACTCAATAAATATATCTAGTTTTAACTTTATTTTCTAGTATCTTTATTCTGTATATATAAATAATGTTTAAGTATAAAAAAATTTTGAGCACTTTTTTTCTTTTTCCTCTTTTTTAACATTTTTTGTAGTAGATTTCAAAATGTTTATCAAATTAAGTAGCAGTTATTTTTTATGCATGTTATAGAGCGTGCTAATATCTGTCAGCTCCATTTTAGGTTTTTTAAAAATATCCACTTTTCGTCGAGATATCCTCGAAAATGTGTAAAAATGGAATATAGTTGATTGTTGATTTTGCTTCCCAAATAGACGAGTATACCCTTGTTTCAAATTTTGGATTTGAAAAAAAATTGACAAAAATCCTGTTTTTTCCATGAAAAATGTAGCTAAAAAGCTCATCAATAGCTTGATTGATAGATAATTTTTTTACGCATTATATTAAATATTTTGTATTAAAACATGTTTATAAAAAGTGGCTTTTATCTTCAGAAAACCTCTAAAATTTTAATTGCATTTTACGCAAAATTTAATGTGAAACATTTGCCCAAATTTTATTTAGCCAAATGCAAAATTTTAAGCTGTACAATAACCATTTAATACACTTTCTTAGCTTATTTTGCAGTTCACGAGCTATTGAGCGATTTTTTTTTTGAATCATTTTTGGATCATTTTTGGATCAATTTGTCAAATCGATTTTGGAACTCAGTCAGTATAGGTTTAAGCTGTAATGTGAGCTATTATTTTGATTATCTCAACGAAAAATCAATGTTTTTTGATGAAACAAAAATGGTAGAGTAGCTCTTAATAGGACCTACCTTGTGATTGCAAAAAATTAGCATTTTAATTTTGGGACTTATCAATTTTAGATCTATTGGGTCAATGATGAGCCAGCACACCTATATTTTAGTAGTATTAGTTACTCTATTTTGAACCATATATCAATGGCTTGTAGAAGAGAGATACATGTACTGTATGTTAGAGATTTGGTATAATTAGACACAATATTGGACGAAAAAATTTGAAAACCATCTAAAATCTACTTTTTACAACTGTAAAAAAAAACTGAAAAAAAAAGCCCCTATCTCACCGAATTTCAATCCAAATAATTTTGAATTTTACATGAGGGTGCACACCTTGGACACAATAATATAAAAAGACAATTTTCATAACCTATTGTGTACTGAGAAAATGGTTATTATTGCACCTATACCTTGCTGCACGCTCTTATTTCTTATTGAAAATGATTAAAACACAATCTCTATAAATATTAATTCAAGTAAACTGCCACTCTACATAAACGCTGTCGTAATTATGTACTACACTCATCCCTAATATTAACTTTTGTGAACCATTGTGCATTCGGTAAACTTGAACCACAACAGGCTGGTTACGTGCTTTTTTTGAATTATACTATACAACACAGAAAAAATGGTGTAAAATGAGGTATAAAGTGCAACTTTTCTGAAAAAACTACTATGACAATCGCTGCAGAAACTGTTTTAAGTGAAGACGTTATTGAAAAGGTATGACTTTATAACATTTTTATATAAAGAAATAAATAACTGCAAATTTTAAAATTGCTATTTTCTCGTCTTTTCCCATAGTGATATATAGCCAGTAAGCTTGCCAGCTTTCGCCAAATATACATTCATATGAGCTTCCACTGAAGTGGTAGGTACTTCTAGTGTTGGTTCATAGGATTAAATTTATTAATCCCTCTAAATTCATTCCCCCACTTTTTCAATACATTATCATTAGAAAAACTCATCCACTTTCTTTGTAAGTGCTTTACAAAAAGAATAGAATCATTCTAGCTTTCTTTTAAACCAGTTGCGTTCAATTAACCACATAAATAAGAATACATTTAGAATAACATTATTTAGCACATTGTGTATGCATTTACGAAAAAAATTCTATGGAGTGCAATATTTTCATACAAGTTCTATATCCATAATTCAATACAAGTGATTTTAGTAAAAAATGATATGTCCATTATGTACTTGATGCTACATAATCTGTATTTTGTTCTACTATTGTTCTTACAACATCAAAAACTAAGGCTTCTCTTGGTAAAGGGTAGTTTTTATACAATTCAGCAACTGAAGGCGTTGGCCCTGGAGGCGCAACAGTTAGCATAGAGTAAGGTGACGCTAATGGAGATACTCGATGATCTGGAGCAACTCTTTTTGTAAGGGCATGCATATGTTCATTTAGTTTTGATTTAGCTATACTATTTAGCTTTTCGTCATTGACTTGCAATAAAATCATCAAGGAGTCAATAGATCGTATTGATATTTTGGTAGATGCTATATAAATTGCTTGTTAATGTAAATTGTATCATATGCAGATGATCAAATAAACTTACAATAACAGAAGGAGTCAATTTTTTCCAATTGGTTCATCAGAAAAAAGCACATATCTGCAGAATGTAACACCAGTTGAATAGCTTTATCGCTAACGATATTGTATATATTTGTAACGTTTTTTTTTGGTTTTAGCTGTATTAAACTTCCTTGTATGCTTAGTGTGATTATATGTACATAAGAAGCCATTGTTATTCTGCATGGATCTGTCTCTTTTTCAATTATTTCGTTTGTTAAACTAAATGGATCTGTGCATATCCTTAGTTCTTTTGGTAAATCATGCCACCACGCAACAACTGTTTCTTCATAACGTATAATTTCTTCTAAACTGAGCTCTACAATATCACCAGTCGCTAAATGCCTTGCTGTCGCTACTGCAATAAATGCAGGATGTGAAACTAGCTTTAGTAATAAGTTGAAAATTTTAAAAATGGCCTTTGTCTTTGCTGTTTCATCCGGTAAAATATCAAATGGTAAATCGTGTTCCTTAACCTTAACGCGAATATCGTATGTAATAAAATCTCTAAACAGCAAAACACTGTTTCGATGTATAAGTGAATATTTAATCCTTGTCATTTTGGGCAAATATGCATCACCTCGCGCAAAATCTGGATATTCTTTTTGTAGATTGCCACACAATACGGTAGCCATTGAAAACCATTTGAAGCTTTCTGTAACTCTTGATGTAGTCACCATAAAAGGCAGTAGTAAATTAATAACTAGAACAGATTCCAATGCTTTTTCAGGATCATCAAACATGTCTACAAGTTTCTCCATACTAAGCTCGAAAAAATATTCACTAAAATATCGCTTTTCATAGGAATTAAAGAAACCGTGCTTGCAGTTAGATATTGCTGAATTGGTGCAGACCGCTAATATAACAGGATCTAGCATAGGATCTTCCAGACTTTTGTAATACTCCATAAATGAGGGTTCATGCAAAATTGGTACTATATCATTAAAACATGAGAAGTAAATTTCAATCAAACGTTGAACAACAGATTGTGGCTTCCAATACGCTGAAACGCCTGCTGAAAACCTTTTTGATATAGTTTTTGGTGAAGATGTTGATCTTGAATCGTTGATGTGATTAAATGATTTTGAAACAATTTCCATTGCACGTCTGACAAAGCTTATATTCATACGTTCAAATACAATTGACTTCGTTTGAAATACACTTCCAAATGGTGACAAATAACGAATAGCTGCATTTCCATACATCATGAGTTCTTCCAAACTGTTGATCTCTGTTGTAAGTCGAAGCTTTTCATCAACACACTGTAATTCCCAGTGAGGTTCTTTTTTTATCAAAGTTTTTTCATAATGTACACTCAACTCTAAAGATTGTAATTGCATTTCTAAATCTCTTACTTGTTTATATAGTTCATCAGCTTCTTTTTCTTCTCCTGCGGAATTTTCCTCATCAGCATATATATATTGAGTTATGCATTTTCTATTCATCTTTACGCAACGTCGACAAGGTTCATGTTGGTTTACTTTTTCGCATTTTCGTCGTCTTTGTCTACAATCTATAAATTCAGGTTAACGAAAAGCCTTAAAATGTGTTGTATTTTTATGAATTCTTTACATACATTGGCATGGAATTTTTTTGGCCATATTCCATAGTTTATACTGAACTTTTCCAGGTTATTTGGAAAAAAGTTCCGTTTTACACTTTTTGCCAAAATGATGTCGCACATTTTGGAGTTTTTTTTTTTCTCGGTTTTTTTTTTACCATGATTTCAAAGCTCTGTAATCCTTCATGGACCATTTTGACTTTGGCTGTTATTGCAACTGTTCATTAGTACTACATGTCTTTGTTCCCATAGCTTAGATGCTTGGACAATAGTTCTTTAACCCCAACCTGGTCAGTAATAATGATTCGTCTTAAATATCTTTCCTTACCTTTCCCTATGGGCGGTGATTGCTTTATTATATAGTTTAAAGCTTGGTTAGTCAAGCTCTGCAGTTATACACAGAAACCACAAGGAGATAAGACAATATACTAACATCTGTACTTTTTTACGAATATTTATATTTCTGACTTGTTTTCGATTTTTTGTCTAATACAGGCATTCGCTTTACTCAATAGTCCCATTTTACGGGGAATCACTTACGGCCGAGTTGAGATTGTTATTGTGCTCAGAGTCTTCAATTCTAAACAGCCCAAAACAGAGGCCATTGGGTTTCAAGCGAGAGTTTTGATCAAATCAATAGTTATGGTTATTGAGCCCCAATACTATATTTTTAGCCACAATGCACTTACAGTCTCTACATATTAAAAAAATAAAGCTTAAAAAATTATGTAGATGAAGTTACATAAGTATTATCGAATTGAGAAAGGAAAAACATGTTTTGATTCATTGAATAAAAGCCATTTTCAAATATATCATATAGCAAATTCCCCCGTCCCTCTAATAAAAAATATTGCATAAAAACGAGTATGCTCAATATTTAGTCTTTTGTAACTACTAAATCTTTATCCATATTGTTTTAGAAAAACAAATCTTTGAAAAAGGGCATTATAAATTTTAATAATGATGTCACATATTTGTTCAAGATTAAAATATTTTTATATGTAAATATCCGCTTCTAAAAAGCAATCATATAAAGCAATATCAATGCAGTGGTGGCTAGTATACATCCTGTATTTTTTTTATTGACGTTTCATTAATAAGATTGATATTGCATTTGATCTTGCATCTCAGCACCTCGAACAGAAAATCCTTTTTTAAGGTGACGGTTTGGGGACTCTTGTTTTAACAGAAAATTTTTTCTTGACAAATATAAAAAGGTAATTGTAGCAATGATACAAATTACCTTTTTATATTCAACATCTGGTTGTTTTAACAACTAAAAAAAAAAAAAAAAAAAAAGGTATAGTACACTGTTTTAATTGTCAAATCTTTTTGTATATATAAAAGATGGCTTTCTTTTGGGGATGAGATTGTAGAATATAGAGTCAAGCCCTGAGCAAATACCCTACGAAGGTATACTTGATGTTATCCATATTCGCTGATAAAGAAAAGCTATTTTTTATATACAAAAGATTTTATAATTTTTTTTTACGCTTTCAATTACTAATATTTCTTAAAATATTAGATCTTCAATAGGTATAACTTTTGGATTTCCTTTTTCTTTTTTATTTTGTTTAAATCATTTAATAAAATTATAATTTAAAATATTTATTTTCTGTCTAAAATGGAACATTATTTCCTAATTTTTCTTGCTTTGCTCTTTCAACCATTAAACCAGAAATGGCACTATCTTGAACACTAATACCAACGCTTTTGAATAGAGTAATTTTATTTGAATCTTTTTCAGCGTTAGTATTAATGTTACCCATTTCAATCCAATCTTGAGGCTTGGAAGATTTAACTAATTCACCAGCTTCATGACCACATGCTTCGACAGAATCAACAGCAATGAGTTCTGCACGCTTAATAGTATCAGCATCTACCTCATGCATATCCATACGATATGAACCAACACAATTGAGATGAACACCAGGCTTTAACCATTTACCAAACAAAACAGGTTCAGTAGAATTTGTACAAGTACAAATAATATCTGCTTCTTCAACCTGTTGTTGCAATTGCTCATTTGCGGAAACAAATGTACGATCGGGATAGGCCTTTTTGAGGGTTTCAATCAATTGTAATCTACGTTTTTCACCACGATTCCAGATAGCAATTTTTTGAATAGTTGGTCTGACAGCAATCATCATATCAACATGAGATCTACCTTGAGCACCTGCTCCAAAAACGACCAAATTTTTTGCCTCAGGATTAGCATAATAATGAGTTGCTACACCGGACCCTATAATATATACACTTTCAATGAATTTATGTATAATTTCAATTTAGCATTATATACAGACCTGCGGCAGTACGGACGGCAGTCAATGAATCAGCATTCATAACAGCTTGTACACCTCCTGTCTTTTCATCAATCACGAGAATTGTAGCAGGCAAGCCACTCAAACCATCTTTGGTAGGTACACTCACAATTTTAATAGATGTTGTTTGTTCTAATCTAGATGGCATGAACAAAACCTTGTGAGTCTCGGTTGAGACACTAATCCGTTGTGGAGATTGTGCTTCTAAAGCCTTTTGAGCATCCTTTTGACCTTGGGTATACTTGCCAAATGTAGTTTCCATAAGATCTACAATTTGATTAGCAACCTTTAGGTCGCCTTGAGATAATAATTTATCGATATCACTTGCAGACAAGATAAGAATGGACATATTTCTATATTGAAATAAAAGAAAAAAAGAAGAGGGGTTTCTTTTTAGCTTGTTGTAGGTGTATATCAAATTCAAATAGTATATTTTAGCGCATTAAATTAAAGTTTTTGTTATACAATTCTCACAGGGGTAGTTGATTGGCTCTACTGCAAGATAATCGGCTTGTGTGGTGTGAGAAAGATAGAAAGAAAAGGAGGGAAAGATCAAGTTACAATGTTGAACATCTTATTTCTTTTTGCTTTTTTTACTCAAATATCACAATATGGAAGCTCCTATTACATTGAATGATCAAGTAGTTCAACTTGTATTTGGTTTAGCCAATTTAAAAGTCGATATTCCTTTTATTAATTTGTCATTGCCCGTGTTGGATGTTCTCTTTGCAATTCTCATCAATTATTCTTATCGGTCAGCCTTAGGTGTTTCACATAACCAAGTAGGCTGGTATCAAGGTCTGTTAGCTACGTTAGTTATGGCTACTGGTGGTGGATGTACAGTTGCAGTTTTAAGAGGTGAACCTATTGGCATTTTAAAGAGTAACGAATTTTGGGGTATTCATTGGTAAAGTAACAACACAAAAATGCGATTGTTTGTAAACCGTTATTCATCACGTTATTTTATAGTACTACCTATCTCGCTATGTTTTCAAATCCTTACGTCTATCAGGTGGTTGATTTTCTCTTTTCCGTTCCCGTTGTTGAGCATGTTTTTACATTATCAGATAGTATTTTGCGTGCCTTGGCCATGATTCAAGTCGGTGTTGAAGGTGTCAGTTCAAATCCAGCTTTAGGAGCTGATAAGTTTGTAGCAAAGGTTTTATGTGGTACTTTGGCTGGGTGTGGTGGAGGTCTTTGGATTGGTAAGTTATCAAAGAAAACAGAGAGAGAGAGAGAGAGAGAGAGAGAGAGAGAGAGAGAGAGAGAGAGAGAGAGAAAATAGAGCTTAATATCTCATCATAAAACAGACGCTTTCCGTTTAAATCAACCCAATTGGACATTTTCTACACCTAGACTTCTTCATGTTGCATCTGTTGACATGAAGGTATCATTCCTTACATCATTATTCTATGTATTCGCAACCACGCCTTCATTCTGTGAATATTTTAATTTGCCCATCATCAAACCAATTGAAGCTCAAGCATGGAGTGCTGTATTTTTAACATCTGGATTAGTATATGGTTCTTATTCCAACAAATGGGCTAAACAAAGCAAGGCTATTGAGGAAATCAATGAAAAGTTAGCCGAGGAGAAGAAATCAGAGTAAGCATTGCATATATGTGTATGATATATTGGATTTTATTTTTCAATAGTAAATTTACATGTATACATTACTATAATTTTCCGAAACGTAATAATAAATTCCTTGTAATTCATATATACACTGATGTTGTTTTTATACTCTTGTTCATTTCTTTTCTCCACCTTCCTACCCCTTTTTATCTCAATAATTTATATATGGGCAGTAGTATATCAAAAGTAAGTTGTGGTGATATTACCATGCATAAAAAGAATCTCAGATCAACAAATCGTCGTCCAACAATAAGAATTGATAAATCGAAAATTGGTGTTCCTACGGATTTTAGGGCAAGTATGCATAATTTGTATTCTATGATCTCTTATACTAACATGTTTTTATATATTTAGCATACCTATCATGTTGGTAAGTTACTTATTTATTTATTTATTTATTTATTTATTGCTTAGTCAAATTAAAGGCATACAGTTAAACAATATTTGTAATTAGGTAATAATAGCCCTGTCATGGAAGAAGTAAGATAAGATATTCGTTTTAATGTGCTAAATAGTAACATTTCTTGTGTAGTTTACAGACACTGCAAGTGCTACAGAAGCAGCAAGCATATTGACAAATTCTGATTTTCTGGCAACCATGGCCCAAATAACAGATGCCTTACAAAAATTTCCCCTTGCGAAACCCAATCGTCAACCATACAAAAAAAGCCCTAAGAGCAGAAATTCACCTATCAGCACAAGTCAAAGCGATCAACAAATTTCACGTCGTCCTGTTTCTCTATTGAAAAATGCATCTTTACAGCAAACTCCTGTTCTGGCGAAAGCGATGCCTAATAATAAAGCTAATCCCACAATAGAAGCATCCACTTCCATGATCATTGGTGCTACTAAAAATGACATGTTTAAACATTTTAGCGAAAAGGAGAAAAATGTTTTGCAGTTGACAAAGTCTTCCTCAATACAAAATATGGAAGGATTGACAAAAGATGAAAATAGGATGACAACTATTGATTTGACAGGAGGATATTATGATTTTAGTTCTTGTCTTCAAAGTAGAATTGATGCTCAAATAGTTGAATTAGCAAGAGCCAGATCAAACAAAGCAAACAGATCACCCGTAAGTAGTTTTAGAAATATTACTTACCAAATTCTAATCAAATATTTATTACATATAGAGAAACAATATGGTTTTTGATAAGCCAACTATTATGATTTAATAAATAAACGAATAAACATGGTACTAAAATGACGTTTATTAAATTTTTCATAATATTTGCTTTTTTTCGAAAGGAATTATAAGTACTTCATAATTTACCTAACAAAAGTGTTTTTTTTCATGTGGAAAAAACCGCTATTCAAGCATGAGAATTACTATCTATGTACCCAAGAATAAAAAACTATGTACAATCAGTAGGATTTACTATCCAGTTGTGAGGTCATTAAACTAACCTACACTTTGTTTTGTTGATTACTCCATCAAGAATTTATATTTTTGAAAAACTAAAAATAACCAGCTATTGACCATCGATTTCTAATTTGATATGGCCTGCTGAAACAAGAATTACTCAAAAAAAAGTGCACATTTTGCCCCTGAGATTTAACCAAAATTAATAGGATGTTGAAATTATAGCATTGAATACTTTTACATTTACAGTATATATTTTGAAGCTTGCAATCCGTTTGGATCAATATTCATCGAATGAATCATTTTTTCAGTTGTTTATTTTCTTCAAACAGACGAAAAGAGTCTTTTTTTAAAAAAAACTTATGCAATAACCCTTCAAAACCAACTAATACAGTGGGGACACACTGTATCGGACACACGAATAACGGAAACTCGCTATATCAGACACTTTTGAAACTACCAATTTTTTTCAATAATTTCCCCGCTTGATTCTAGTGTATTGATACAACGGACAACGGACATCGGACAAATCTATACCCACAAGCCCAGTTGTTGTCATTACCATACATACTGATTTTGGTTGATTTACCGCTATTTCTAATTTTAAATGGTTTGATGAGTTACAAAACTCACTTGAAAAAAATAGCTATTTGATTTCTATGATTAACTAGAAAATCAATGGAATGCTAGAATTATAGCACTGGACACCGTTACAGCTGTGGTACATACACTTTAAAAATTGCAGCCTATTCGGATCGATATTTATTATTGATTGCAAGCACTTTTCCTGTTGCTTTATTTTCTTCAAGCAGAGGAAGAGTTTTAAAAATGAGGTTTTTGAATAGTTTACTACACTATGATGAAAAAAACACTGAATTGTCTTAATTTTACCACATTCAGGAAATTAAGAGATTTTTTTCTCATATTATAGCCACTTAATTTTCTGAATGTGGCACAATTAAGACAATTCAGTGATTTTTTTTTCATAGTGCTAGGCAGAAAATCGTAATTCACATATAATTCACCCAGGCGAATTGTTAGTGAATTATTTTTGGAGTGTTTTTTTCAGAATTACATTCGAGAAGATATCATATTTAATATCAGTACCCAATTAAAGTATTTAATAGTCTATTTGTGAAGGCGAACAAATCAAGTATATATCAAATTGGCGAATTTTTTATATGTTCAATGCATAATGTTGTGAAACATTATGTGAATTACTATTACAAGTCGGTTCATTATACTTAAGTATTATATAAAAGTTTATGGCAAAAAAATATGCTTTTTTATTTTTGTTTACATGTCAAAAAATCTATGTAATGTAGAGATTTACATCCAAATCAAGTAACCGTTAAATTCTATTTCTTTCTATCTTTTATGGAATTATAAGTTGTAATGAAGCTTTCTTGATTCCTTATTTTCAGATAAAAACTTATATAGTAAAGTGTCTATTTTAAAATCTCAGTAAACACAAAAGAGGATATGTATGGTTGATGGGATAATTACTGTATCCACATCGTCGTTGCGTTTATCTTTTTTTATTACCGTCTAAAATAAAAAGAGATGAAACGGAAACAATGCCAAATTCAAAAGAATTTGAAAATTGAAGAGGAACTGTAACTTTTTTATCTAAAGAAAAATAAAGCATTTTTTTCTACAGACGTGAAGTCAATTTCAAAAAATTATATGATGGCTAAGATATGACTCCTTGAACTGTGCTTCTATTTTGTTTCATATATTGATAGAAACCAGTTTGTTTTTTCACAAGTTTAACATATCCAAGAGTTTAGGCATTGCAGACCACAAAAAAAGTTTAATAAAGTAACATGTAGTTGGTTACACGATAAGATGATATAGGAACATGGAATTTGTATTGTAAAACCAAAACCATAAAATTTTAAAGGATTTTAGTAACCCATATAAAAAAAAAGATTATATCAATATAAAATACAATAAAAAATATCCGCATGATGTTGTCCTTTTAGTTATATTTTTTGTTTCTAATGTGCTTATTTATAAAATGTAGTAATATTTCTCATAGTATACAAGTATACACCCAGCAAAATCTAATGCAAATCTGGTGCCTCAACCATAAACTACATACATCTAATTCATAAGATTAAAGTATAATCTTCAATGCCTTTTCAACCCAACAATTGAATTGAGTTGCTTGTTGTCAATTTTTTATTTTTTTGTTTCACTTTTTCATGATATCAATTTTGAATCGCACCAATTTAATCTCCCTTTTCCCGCTTGTTTTGACATTCATACATAAAATTTTGGTGATAATGCAGGTAATCATTGTACAATTTTACTGTATATATGTCAGAACTATTTAGAATTAAATTGTATGTTAATAAAATGTGAGATTTTTTTGATTTATCGAGACTTGTGCCAAATAAATCCAATGTAAAAAGTGCCGTTTGAATTGCCACAAGATTTAAGATAAATATTGTTGCAAGAAAAAATGTATAATTTAATAAAGGTGCAGTAAATAACAAAGTTGTTTACTAAAATAAAAAAAAATAAAAAATAAAAGCGGTAGAAATACAATTATAATCAGCTAAAGTTTTATTACAAAAGATTTCTGAAGATTAAATATAATTGAAAAAGTATGAGGGTATTTATAGTGATTTAGAGAACTTGTATACCATCAGACTTGAATGGAGTAATCTTCTAATTTTGAGTTGTTGTTACTAATATTATATTGAAAGGATAAATCATGCAAAGCATCGACCATAATGGGTTATATGTCAAGTACGACAATGTGGGCCATTTGGGAGCTATTGGCTATATCTATTTAGGTAACCTTGATTTTAAGGTGTGAATTCTAAAGTGTGCTTGAAATGTTATTCATTGGTAGTGTAACTATGACACAGGGGAATAGTTGATTAAACCTAATATCTTTGATATTATTATTTATTGAATTAGGTAAAATACTTCTTGGTATATATGTCATTTGTGTAATCGATTGCATTGTGGTCAAGGGTGCTATCGTTCACACGACATGTATTGGTTCAAAAGTATTTTGTATTTTTGCATGCGTTTGTTATTGTGTTCAATTTGAGTATCTCTTTATTATTGCTGCACTTTAATATTTCAAGTGGCATGAACTCTGTGAGTGATACTTGTAAATTAAGTTATTTTATGATTATCAAGCTTTTAGTATGTAATTCCACTGCAAAAGGAACTGGTTAAATTAAATCACACACAAAAACTGAAGAGAATCTTTATTTAATATCAATAATTTGTCCTATTTATATACAAATTTTATGTATTATAACTATTCATTAGATCAGTATTTACTATCATAACATAGCATATATTTGATTCCTGCATGATGCATTGTACCTGATATTCATCAAATATATCCCTCACTCTAGGGTCACTTATTAGGAACACATTAAGAGTGTTGTCACGAATCAATTAGTTCTCCTATTCCCAATAGGGATTACAAATCCAAAGGTGCATTATCTTCCAACTTATCATAACAAACCGTGGACGCAACACCGTTTATTAAGATGGGTTGAATAGGGGTTTATATAGTTATTGGATATTTGTGATATGATCTAATGGACAGGGATCCATTAGAAATAATAGTATAAATGATTATTAATTGATGAATGTGTAGATATGTAATATGTTATGTTTCAGTGATAGTATTGTTATAAGCTATGTTTCATTGTTAGTTCCTGATAGACAGGAACTAGTTACGGAACAATCGAACATCCTAGATCTATCAAAGATTTTCTAATTTTGGAATGTTGTAATTCTGATAGATCATTTTTGTTGTAGTAAAATATAATATTTGCTGAGATTTCTTTGAAAAAAGTGTATTTTGTTACATTCTTTATCTTAAAACTAGGAGCAAGATTGCTCTCTGTGTAATATAATATATAATATGTCTTTTTGAATTGCCTATAAAATGTCAAAAGGGTCAATCGAGATAATCTTGCCAAAATATTACACTTTTATTAACAATACATCCAGAGGATGTATTTATATTACTTTCATTATAACTATTACTAAATTTACTATCCTAAAGATATGATGTGGATCAAAATGATGGAGAACATGATGTAGATCATGTGAATGTGAACACACTTTAATTTGCTATAACACCGATTATAGGCTGGAACAGTGGATGTGCGACCTTGATATAGATATTGACACAACAGCCTGAAAATAAATGTTTTTTATAAAATATACTTATATAACTATAGCTCAAATATATACACGTTAACTAATTTTTTTTCGATTAGTGAATACAATGATCTGAGAGGAAAGCGCGTTTTTGAAAAGGGTAAATCATATACATAATCTGTATTGATAAAAGTTATGCATTAACACTCTCTTTATTTTATTAGGATCTAATGTAGTTTTGACGAAAAGATCAGCCAACAAAGAGGTGAGTACTACTTGCATCATGTTACTTTGAGTGCAAATATTGGCTTTTCGAAGGCTTTTATAGCTATATCATTATTGTGATATATTCGAGTTACTTCTTATACGAAATGTTTAAGAAGGTAATGTATGTAGTATTTGAGTGATAGTTTGTTTACCAACTGTAAAAATAAAGGGAAACTATTCAAATATATATATTAACGAATGTGTTGCACTTGTTCTCTGTAATATCAATAAATGTACGATAGGAATTCGTATGTAATAATATAAAATTATGTTTACGAGAAAAAGGTTCTTTTTTAAGTAATATTTTCAGATCAAAATGTCAAGTTAAGTTAACCAATCATAGTCTTTATCTAAAGGTTTGTGCTCCGAATACTAGTAAATGATGATACCTAATATGTACACTGACGTGTATTTGGATATATCAATTGTTAATAAACTATTATAACTCATTAATATGATATGACCTATTTTAAATAATATTATCAACTTTTATTCCTTAAATATTCATATTTTGTGATATTATTATTTACGTTTTTTGATTTCACAATGATATGTTGAATGCAATACAGTCCTCGGCTATCTATTTTTATTAGTAAACCCTCATTTTTTACCGTTTTTACCCATAATATGTGATATCTGATAGATCATGAATCTGATTTTAAGTATAAGAATATGCAATTTATTAACTGAAACCAAGAAATATCTACTACCATTGTCTCATTTGTTTTACATTTTGTCCCAATATTTGATTTTTAAAAGGCAATTACTAAATAAAGCAAAAGAAGGGATCACTGAATTTTAAACTTACTTAAAATAAAGTGGGTTTAATTCACTTAATAATCCACATACAACTCACGTACGTGAATGAAATCATTCCTTGTAATTCACAAAATAATTCCAAAATAATTTACTGGGTGAATTATGAGTTTTGCCTAGTGTAAAAAAGAAAAAAAGAAAAGTGCCCAGAATTTTTTATACTTAAACATGTTATGAAGTTAGTGATACAAAACAAGTAAATGCTGTTAATAAAAAGTCCTTGATCTATCAGAATTACAACATTCCAAAATTAGGAAATCTTTGACAGATCTAGTGTAATGATTCCCATTACATATAGCAGCAAAGTAACTGCATGAATTGTTTCAGCAATTAATCATATAAATACTCAAGCAGAAACAGATATCAAAACATTAGTGAAAATATCTGTTTTATTTTTCCCACATTATTTTTATACTTTTACTTAAATAAATCTATTGAATTACAATACATCAATATTACTTAATACTGCCTGTCCAATATTAATTTAATTAATACATACTAAGCATTGCCAAAAGCAATATTAAAAAATACATTAGTAACACCAACGCCCACCACAAAGTACTTATTTGTAATAGCCGAACTATCCCAAGAACATAGCACTTCATTACATATAGGAAGCTCCCTTTTTCTGTAACTGGTTCTTGTCTATCAGGAACTAACAATGAAACAAATCTTATAGCAATATTATTACTGAAACATAACATATTGCATCTCCACACATAATCATTTATATTATTATTTCTAATGGTCCCTGTCCATTAGATCTTATTACATATATCCAATAACTATATAAACCCCTATTCAATCCATATTAATTGTGGAATATATCCACTTTTGATCTCCATTTCATCTGATGTTAAAGTTATAGCACTGCAGATTTGAATAGACTTATACCATAAATAGGATATGCTAATTCAAAGCTAAAATAAACTATTTCACCGAAATATAAGATCTTGACAGTTTATAGTAAAAGACCAATTAATATTCGGATAAAGTAAATGATTACTCTATATTAGACTAAGATCATATTTTAGTATACGACTAGCTATCTGAGATAGCTTTTAGCACAATAAAGAAGATGCTAACTGACTTGATCTGGTGTATCATTAATAATCTATAGAGATGCCAAGCGACACTAGTATTAGAACATTTATCCATAGAAAACTATATAAAGAGGAATATTTGCCTATTAAAGGAGAGTTCCTCAGTTTAATATATTTCGGTTAACTTGATAATAAAAACCTACAATTATCTAGTTGACTTTCTGTTGTTTTATATTTTTTTCCGTGAATATCCTATCATCCATAGTATATTCCACATTAATAAACGGTACTTTTTACGTTGAACTTATTTAATAAAATTTTTGATAAATTAGCCCTAGCTGATGTATCATTCTCAGCCATATGTGTCAAATCCGAAAGGTAAACAATAGGTCAAGGACTAAAAACTTGATCAATAAATAAGCAAATAAATCATGCTTTCAGCAGTATGATCTTCCAGCGTGATATTTCAACACGATATCATATCATAACACATTACTATTAGATAATAACATCCACAACAATATTTATTATCCCATCCATCATTTTCTCAAACTAAATAATATATAAACTCTCGCAATTTCATTCAAATAAACGACATCTCTTTATTTGATTAATTTTCTATTTTTTATTCAATAATTTATATTCTGATAAATCACTAGCATAGCTTAATGTAAGAAGTACAATTATCTGGAAGCCAACGGAGTAGTCGTTGGTAAGAATGATGTACTAAGAGGTAGTGTTTGGCGTTACTCTAATTGTTACAATTATTATATGCTCTATACTTACTATATATTAAATGTAAATAATATGAAGTCAAGTAAGTATTTATAATAATTGTGGTAGTGATTTATTATAATTTATTTAAGTAAAAGATAATAGAAAATGGGGATGTGAACGGGATGTTTGAGAACAGATATTTTCACTAAAGTTCTATATCTGATTTGACGTCCAAGTATTTATATGTATCTTTTTCCAACTAAAACTAATTCATGCAATTTATATGCTATCATGTAATGTGAATCACTACACTTAATTTTCTGAAAAGATATAAAGGTTCAAAATTTCTGATTTTTAGCAGTAAAATAACTGCAATAATCTGAAACATTAGCACTGAAAACGTTATACCAACTGCAAAAAAAAACAGGATATTTCCGAATACTTGTTTTTCAATCAAAGCAGATTATTTCAGTTACATCAGCATATAATTTTTCTTCGTGTTATTTGGTGAAAGAAAAAGTTAAACTGAGATGAAAAGCCAAGCTCAATTTTTAGGAATAAGTAGTAAATTTTGCTTGCTTTTAAGTATTTTATGAACATATAGCATAACGCGGCCAATTTACATTTATTTAGCAGTATCTAAAGTATATCCTAAATTCTATTTATTATCAGAAAAAGGGCGCGATCCGATTTTAAGATTAAACATCAATTTTATTCAAGTAATGATGTTTTTTTTCTATATCTGGATAGCGCTTTTTCAGACTTGGTGGTATTTTTTAAGTTTTATTTTTTTGGTAGAAAAATTTTGTATATTTACTGCTGCAAATAATAATAAAAAAAAAAAGAAATATAATCATACAGTTGAAATGTCAGTAGTACGAACTGCATTGATTATTTTTAAAATTTGACTTGAAAGTCTTAAAAAATGTGAAATTCAATTAAAAGTTTATAATTACGTTGAAATACTTTCACGAAACTGAAAAGTGTGTTTGGTATATATAAAAACTTACGTTTTCTTTATTATTGAATAATAGAAATAAGGGTATCTGTCTACTGATTGACTATTTAGCTGATTTCTTTCTTGGATTCTTGATACATTTGTTAATTAAATGAGACTTCCATTGAGTCTCTGAGAATCGAGTCATATCTAATTGACAGAAAGGACATCTGGATTGATTTGCGGCAGTTTCTATATACAGCAACAAATATATTTAAATACCCTACTCATAACAAAGTATAAGAAAAAACTAACCTGTACATATCTTTTTCAATGTATGCTTTTTCCATTGTTCTACAGGAATCGATTGTTGACATTGTGTACATTGTTTCACCAAATGCTTCTTTTCGCAATCGGTTTTCAAATGGTCTTTTAATGTGGATACTTCCAAAATCTTTGTAGATAAAATTAGCTCAAGATAGCTTGTAATATATGCATAAATACTTACGATTTGACACATGGGACAGTTGGTGAGTACAGGACATTGATTATAGTAATGAGAGATAAGTGTATCTTCGTTGAAATTATCGTTAACTTCGTCACAGAAAATGCATACATTTCTAGATCAATTTGTATTAATATTATCCATTGATAATAAAATCTGAGCACTAATTTTAGCTTACGTTTTTTCATCCTCTTCCACTATAGTAAGTTGTTGTTGCTGTCTAGTGCTTTTAGTCTACACTCATATAATCATTTGAGTTATTTTCCTAAAATGCTGATATGATGTGGTTTACCTTTTTTGAAGTTGCTGTACCACTAGTATTACGCTTATCAATTTTAGTCCCTAATATACATTAAAACGTGTGCTCAGTACTTGATTGTTTATTTCTATACGATACACCAAACAAACCTGTTTTTTTAATATTAGTGGTGGTATCACCACTACCATTTGATTTCTTGGCCAATGCTTTTTGTATACTTGTAGATGTTGAAGTTTCAATCTTTTTTTTATTATCCAATTTCTTCAATTCCTATTTTATGTTAGTTTGCTTATTTAACAGATTGAATATTATTTACCTGCTCAAGTAATTTGATTGTATCATTATCTAAATATATGCACATATTTTTGTAATCTGCCCCACCCCTTTGTTGTTGATATTGTGCAACCAAAATCAGCAGTTCCCAGGCAGATTTACGCACATCAGCATGAGGATGCTTATTTAAATATGAAACAATAAATGTCATTAGACTCTTGCGATAAGCACTTGTATCTGAATTCCATTGATGTGGAATTAATGATTTTTTGGTGATAATGGTGACTAAATCTAATCGTGCTTTTGCATCTTTCATGTTTCTAATAATACGCTCGCCAAGGCAAAGTGCAACCAGACTTGAATATTGTTCAATTAGGTCTAGAATTGTCTTTGTGGCATTTAGTTTGATACCAGGATTGTTATCACTTGTACGCATCAATACGCGAGAAAAGAATTTTTCCATCCAAGTGTATAATTGCTGATCATTTTTACTCATATTTTGATTGGTAATTCCTAAAAAGATGTGCTTTGCATAAATAAACAGAATTATTTATGTTCATGCAATCAACGCTTACCCTGTACATGCTTCCATGATTGAATTGCTTGATTAAAAATAGATTCTCTTGAATCCATAATGGCTTCTTGAACCATGAGTATAGATGCATGAATGAATTTTTTGGTTTTTAGTGGATTTTCCAGTTGCACAGATGTAATCAATTGAGTGAGTTGATTTAATCCATTTTGTCTACATTTTACTTTAACGCTCATGATATTTGCAACTAAATTCTCTCCAAATTGCTCAATAGCTAATTCACAAGATTCTATATCATCCTCAGTTAAGGGTTCAGGGATGGTTTCTGGATCTACTGGCTCTTGCATTGCTATAACTACTGACTCCTCCTCTTCTTCCTCTTCCTCGATCTTGGTATCAGTGATTGGAATGCGGGCAGATAATAATGAAGGACTATTAGTAACTAAATCAGTGTTATCAATTGATAGTGCATCAAAACTTGTCCAATTAGCAATAGCCTCGGCTAACAATTCATCATTTGGATTTGTATTAGTAGTAGCAGCAGATGCTAATTTTGATTCTTTTTCAATAGATGCTGATTTAATATCAGGAATTGTATTCTAAATAATAAAGTTATATAAAAATATTTGTTTTAAATATCTACCACATGTATACCTCTTGTAAATCGTCATTATCTTCTTCTTCTGAATATTCTTGCTCTAAATCACTGTTATAATTAATAGTATCAAACGGTAAAATGTCTCCATCTCCAGTGATTTGAATACCAGATTGTTTCAAAAGAGACTCAGCTGTTTGTCTAACTTGAGTCATATCTGCCTAAATGGATAGGAAAAAGCTCAGGGAAACAATAAAAAAATGTTTTGTCATTTCACACTACCTTGATTTTATCCGCTTCATCATAATCTTTAGTTACCACGGCTTGTTGCTTGTCATTCTCTAAGTTCACCAAGAATCTCCATAATCCTGTTAATCTATCACCCAATTCTTTGTATAATTTTGCTTCTTTATAATCCTCATCTACAAGATGAAATTATTGAGTATGTACAAAGAGTAAATAAACAAGAGATTTACCTTGAGCTGCATCTTCCTCTGCATTCTGAATTACTTGTACCCAATGTTCCAAATCAAAATCAGCATTGGTATTATGGATCTGCAGTGATCTTTCCTCCTCCTCTTCTTCTTCCTCATCCTCTTCGTTAAGCTGTTGTAACTGAGATGCAATCTATATAAAGAAAAACGTGAAATATTTAGGATCAGTCAGGACATGAATCATGCGTTTCAATTGTTGATCAATAGGGATTTACATTATTGTGAGGATATTTTGTTGATAATGGTGAATGAACCGAGGTAACAGCATTTTGTTGTAATGGACAGCCTAAGATATTTATGGCCAATAGGCCAACCTATTTTGATTGTAATATAAATATTTATGTTAAATTATATTATATGGATCAGCATTATTTTTTGTTTTTACCTGTTTATGGATATTTAATCTATTTCCATGACAACCCTTCATTACTAGTCGAATGTATTCACAATCCGCTTGGATTTTGATCGACTTGAGTTCTCTGTCTTGAAAACGATTATTGTTGTCCAAATTTACAAATCTATAATTAAATTAAATATAAGATATTTGGTATATGTTTCATATGTCAGGATAATATTTACCCAAGTCTGGTAAATTGAATATACATGGCATCTTGTTCTTGTTCCTTGGTTATGCCGACGTAAAGTTCAATCTGAGAGGCAATCTTATAATGATGAGATAAGATTTCAACCTTATGAATACGATTGAGACCTGAATTTAGTCTTAAAATTAAATCTTGTGGATATTCTGGATGTCTAAAATATTTTGTTGGGAATGTATGTTTTTGATTTATTTATATATTTCATACTTTTGCGTTTGCCAACCTCGATGGCTTATGCTTTGGATACCTCCTTCAAAGGGTTCTGCTAAAGATTCTGGTTTATAATCTTGATCAAAAGATGAGCAATGTGCTATTTCAAAAGGAATTGATTCTATTGTCATAATGGTATAATACACGTAAGAAAGAGAAGAGAAAGAAATCCAGGGGCTATAGAAAAAAAAATTTAATTATGAAAAACAGGTACCAGCTATACAAAATTATTTAAACTCGTGGTTGATATACTTTTTACTTCAATTAGACACATGTTTAATATTTTAACTTTTAGCATATTTATTAAAATGCATTTTCAATGGTGGATTTATTTGCTCTCCTCTTTTGTTGTGTAGTAATTTTTTTATCATTATTTCAACTTTCGGTATTGATAGAAAAATTGCCCCACATTCACCTTGGCGTCATGACGATAAACCACGCGAAAGGAAAAACAACGACAGAGAACCGCGCTTCAATCCTTTTTTTTTTATCTTAAAAAGAGATCTGTTTGTGAATTATTCATAAACAAAACATAGAACCATGAAATAAATTGGGATCCGCTAAAATAGAATATATTCATTCATTCATGAACACAAAAAAGAAAAACTTAAATGCTGTTATTGTATACAGTTGCTTTATCATTTAGCCCCAAGATTTTCTAGTCTTAAACCTTTCAACCGAACCGAATTTTTTTTTACTCTTATGAATTTGAATTAAAAAGTTTACAACTAAGCACTTTGAGCTGAGTAATCTATCAAGTTCTTAGTAATAAAATGATCTACTTGGATTGTTTACTCTTTCTATATTGCATATGCAATGTAACCATGGCATGGCTGACAAGGATATCTTCATTGGGCTTTTTTTTTTTTTTTTTTTTTTATTGTAAATCTGAATCACAAAGAAACTTGAGAATTTGATTCTTAGTCATGAAAAACCAAAATACAGTTTTTTTTTTAAATTACAATTGATCATTATCACACTGGTGTGCGTAGGACTCTCCTTTAAACATTTGTTCCAGGGGAAATAGCTCAATTGATCAAACCGAACAAAACGAAACATACGGATAAAATAAAAACAAAAACAAAAAAAAAAGATCTGGGTCACCTATACAACATACGAAGAATCTTTTTGTATAACCTTGAAGATGAACCGCGCAATTTTAGCGAGTTTCTTGCCCTTGACAACAAAAACGCAACGCCCCTCGTCTCGTTGTATTTGAACCTCCAAGAGACGGGTGTAACAACTAACTTACAAAATTAGAAATAGCCAAGCCTATGAAACTTGACATCTAGCGTCATTTTGCCTTTTTTAGATAATTGGGCACCTTGGAGAAGGGAACCGGGCAATCAATTGATTGTTTGATTTTCTGATTCAACATGTATATAAATAGAGGATCCAAAATGTTTCCGCTTGTCCGTTTTATTTGCTCGTTCTTTGTCTAAAATTTTTTTATAATACTTTATCATGGTTGAATTATCGTTAAAAAATAAAAAAATTCCTCGCTTAAACTTGATTCATCGTAATTGCACCAAAAAAGAAGAATTACCATCACTTGGTTCAGGCATCAATAATTCTTACAATAATTCTGTTTCAAATTCAATCATTAGAAATTACAATAATGATCCCTATATGCCTCATATCGCAAGACCTCAAAGATCTTCATCATCTTCATTGCCTCAAAAATCAAAATCTTCCAAGCATCCTATGCGCCATTGTAGTTCATCAAGTCCTCATTTACCCACAAGATTAATGACAGATCTTCATCAACATTACTATAATGCTCCTCTTTCTCCTGCTTCTCCAAGTAATACATTTTATTATAACTATCCTCCAGTTTCTCCTCCTCCATTATCTCCAACAAATTTGTCATTTGCTACTTCATTAAGGCCATCATGGAGGGAAATGGCACGATCGCCTACATATCAGCCTGCTAGTTCCATCTCAAGTACTGATGATGAACAAGATGATAGATCTGATTCTGATTCTGATGACAATGCGCCTCTTGGTTTGATGCTATCACCTCGTCCTATTGATTATGGTAAGCCTTTTTCTTTATTAAGTGATCTCGATGAGGATGGAGATGATGATCTAGTCCCAATTGCTAGATTATCCATCTCTCGTGAAAATAAGCATCATATGTCGGCTGCTGAAAAGTACAAGCAAAAAGTAAGGGCCAAGCTCCATATGGATAATACAAATACGAATTCACTTCTCAATTAACTTTATTGAAACCTCTTTTTTAAACATGTAAATTTCCAATTGTAATTAACTTTTTTTTTTATATATATATATAACCACCACCCCCTCCCCCCACACATACACACATAAATATCATTTCATTCATTATAAATATATATCATATTCTCAATAAACATTTTAAGATGTGCACATATTGTCCGACTGAGCAGTAACAACAAATAAACAAATAAATAAACAAAACGGTTGCTCCAAAAAAAAAAAAAAAAAAAAAAAAAAAAAAAAAAAAAAAAAGAAAAAAAAAAAAAAAAAAAAAAAAAAAAAAAAAAAAAAAAAAAAAAAAAAAAAAAAAAAAAAAAAAAAAAAAAAAAAAAAAAAATAGTACAAAAAATAAAATAAAAAACGGTTCGAGGGTTCATTTTATCTTGTTTCACCTTTTTACTATTTTATATACCTTATCAACTCGGGCCTCTTGTTTAATATAATGGAAACAATAACATCTTTTAAAAGAGAAAATTCAAAGAGCAGTTTTACAGACGATGATGATTTAAGTCGTATGTCAGATTTAGAAAATGAATATCGAGACAACAATACCAGAAGGATGTCTATCACTTCTTCTTTGCCTGCATCACCTTCTGCTTCATCTTATAATAAAATGAGTGTAGATTCTGACGATGCTCGTTCTGTTTCTTCAACTAGCAAACGAGACAATAATATAGAAACTGCAACTATCGCTGCAACAACAACAACAATAACAGCAGCAACAGCAACAGCAACAACAACAACAACTATTTCTACAACTTCTACAACTGCTTCAACAGCTAGAGCAATCAGGCCAATAGGCAGTAGTTGGATAAATTTAACCAACAATAATATCCGACAGCAAGACGAATTATACATGATAGATAGTAATACTAATAAAAAGACAAATGTACAGACAAAATCATCTTATGATCTCCGTGAAAGACGAGATCCTGAAAGGAGAAATGTAAATCGTAGAAGTTCATTACTAGTAAGTTGAAATTTTTTTTTTCCTAAATCGATATTAATTCAAACAAGCCCAAATCAAAAGCTCTTTTAAGGGTCATTGATCAAGCAGATGTAAGTTGGCATATGCGTAAAATGATTAGCCATGAAATTTAACATTTACATCAATAGGAAGATACACATTTAGGAGATATAGAGATGAGAAGAGAGCATGAAACAACTGTACAATTAAAGACTTTAGATAGTGAATTTGCCGCAGAAGTAAGTGTATTTTCTTGTTAATAACATCAATTTATATTTATTTATATACATTTATTTAAATTTATAAACAGAAGCCACAACAAGGTGTACCTGCTGCTTCATGGACAAAAGTAGCCGATTTACCTTTATACCAATGCTCAAAACTTAACCCAGAAATTGAAATGACGGTAATAATATTGGTATACAAATATGGAATTAATTGTTGATATTTCATATATTAGAGTTTTCAGCTAGAAAATATTGCTTCACTTAGTCAACAACAACAACAAACATACAAAAGTATAAAACGAAAAGGTACATTAAAAGTTTCAGGGAGTAAATATATATATATATATATATATATATTTCATGCGTATATGTTATGCATATGAATCTCATTGTCTGTTTTATATATATTATATATAGCTTCAGAAGATAGATTTGAACCTTACCCTACATCAATTGGACTTAAACGTAGAGCTGTTTCACCATCAGTTTCTTTGAATGGTTCTCCTATATTAACAGGTTATTCTAGCCCACCGACTAGTTTTACCTCCTATTATGGTAGTAATAGTGGCCCTGGTGGAACGTCACCAAATGCAGCTGCAAGAGCTCAACAAAAGTCTTTTACTAGTAACAATTCGTTTAATTTACATGATGCAAGTGGTGGATTGAGTCGAATGTCATTAAGCGAATAAAATATTTCAACGTTGGTTCAATTATATGCATGTGTAGTGAGTATAGTAGTGTGTTGCAATCGCTATTATGTATTGTTGCGTGCAACCAGATTCTCGGTGTCACAAGTTGTTTTTCTCAATGCATATAAATTGATTAAAAATGGTGGTGCTTATTGTTAGTAGATCCCCTAGTTTTCTTTAGAAAAGGAGACCCCTAAGTCAACCTTTTTTGAATACATGATCTAGTAATTTTATTACAAAACAAAGAATGCAGACAGGTAATCTACATGTTGTAGTATTATTTACAGCTACTATATGCTTTTTCAAAAATTTGAAAAAAAAAAATAATCAAAAATCAAAATTTTTTTAATTTCAACCTTTTGTAAATGCATGTTCCAAACAAATTTTTACAGAATAAAAAATACGAATATGCTGCTGACATGGTAAAGCAGTATCGTAAGCTACCAGATACCTTTTGAGCGATCAGTTAGCACTTGAAAAAAATGATCGAGAGGCTGACATTAGTGTAATTTTTTTTTTTTTTTTTTCATTTGATTTTTGATTTATTGTTTAAAAATTTATGCAAATTTGTAAGAATCAGTATCGTCAATGAGTTTTTCTTTATGTCTAGCTTTTAATTCAGCAAGCACATTTGCATTCATTGTTGGTATATTTTTTTTTTTTTTGATTTCATCACGTTTGTTTGCAAATTCAATTTCTGCAGAGAGACTATTATTAGTGGTATTTTTTGTTGCATTGAGAGAAGAAGGTTCATTTATGTATTGAGGATGTTGTTCTGATTGAGCTGCTTTTTTAAATAATGGATTTTGAAATAAACTGTCTTCCTCTGTTGTCTCGTTCTCCTTTGCAGAATCAAATAAGTGTTTAGTGAATGAGCGACGATTATGAGAAGGTCGTTCTTCATTATCATTTTGTTGAGCTAATTGAAATAATTTGTTGTTGAGAGAACTTGCTACTGGTGAGCTATCTGTTGACCAAAATCCATCATCATTTGCCCATGTTTTATTATTATGTAATGTTGAAATACGTTTAACATGTGGTGTTGAACGTTTAATAATTCGACCATTGGATGTATTGCTGGGAGATGCTGATTCTCTACGAGCATTGAGACCATGAATTTCTTTCCAGAAACGATTACTGACACGGCTACCACCAGGAGTGCTATACATTTGTTAAATATACATGTAATTTTCAAAGTTTTTTTTTTTTTTTTTTTTTTTT
The DNA here is from genome assembly GCA_016758945.1 of Mucor plumbeus. Taxonomy (NCBI): domain Eukaryota; kingdom Fungi; phylum Mucoromycota; class Mucoromycetes; order Mucorales; family Mucoraceae; genus Mucor; species Mucor plumbeus. The sequence goes on from JAEPRC010000114.1 coordinate 57,104, forward strand.
TTTTTTTTTTTTTTACCTGATGGTTTCTGCAGATCTTAGATTTGCGCTACCAATTTCATTTATAATGTTGCGCTTTGGTGATATAATGCGATTTGGTGATGTAGATGTTAAAATTGTATTAGAAGTAGTGGGGATAGTATTGTAGTTATTATTGTTATTGTTATTGTTATTGTTATTATCGTTATTCAATGTATGTCTAGGTGATAATAAGAATGTTGATGCAAGGGGCTTATTATTGTTCTAAAAGAGAATGTTGTTAATATCAATCATTAATCGATTAATTGATTACTTACTTTAGTTTGTGGTGTTATCGAATGTTTATATAAACGAGATGAATTGGCCTCTACTATAGGTTTTCGTTCATTTGATACACTAAATGCATTGGAAGATGATCTACGTTCATCAGCAGATCTAACGCTTAATGAGCTTAATATGTCTTGTTTGGAAGATGGTGCGGCAGTCATAAATATATCTTCTTCTTCATCGTCGTCATCTTCTTGTCCAACTTCTTCTTCTTCTTCTTCTTGAAAATTTAAATGGGTTGAGGATAAATCTTCTGCTAATAAAGAAGACTAATCGCATATATTAATATATATTTCAATTGATATAAATTATAATAATTTACTTGTCTTCTTATTTTCTGTAAATTGCTTTGTAATTTATCCATTCTTTTTCTCTCTTCTGCTAATTTTTGTTGTAATATATTTGATAAACCATTATAAGGTTTTCTATTATTAGAAGGACTATTATGAACAAAACTAGAAGAACGTTTTCCTGAACTAATAAAAGTCATGGGAGTATCATCGTTATGATCTGATAAAGATGGAGTATCAGCAATTTCGGACACTGATTCTTGGTAAAATGGATTGCGGCTTATATATTCATAATTAGCCCTTGCATCTATCATAATTGTTAGTTTAAGATGTTCCAAGGAGATATTTTGTATTTATTAAACCTTCTCGTAACGTATGCCTTTCTATAAGAGGTGTAAGAGAAGTCCGCGTACTATCGTAATCAACTTGACTTCTTCTTTGCTGTAACATGGATCTCATTCTGCCAGTTGTATTTGGTGTTTGCTTTTGAATACGAGCCTGACTTGTTCTAGGAGTCAATTTCTGTTGTAAATTTTCATAAAATTTATCGAAATCTCTTGAAGCGTTACTTTGTGCAGTTTTTACAGCTTTATAAAAAGGTGATGTAATCGCTCTCAATGGTGAAGAAACCATTTCATTTCTTTCAGGCGATCTCAGTAAAGTATCGTATTCTTCATTAGCCGTTCTTCTCGGTGAATACATGATGTATGAAAAGCGAAAAAGATAGTTTCTATATTATTAGATGGATATTCACAAAGAAAGCGAAAAAAAAATTTCAGATATTTCAACTGAGTCCAATTAACGCTGCAGTTATAAATACAAAAACGCGCACAAATGTGCGGCAGCAAAGCGTGTTACAATACGTCACATTAAAATAATTTTTATTTTTTATGAATGTATGTGTAAAAAAGAGGTATAACAGTATATACAAAATGTTAAATGTTGAGTATGATTGATTTTTTATCATCTTTTATCGATATAATGTAATTGCTTTTGAATAGGAGGTAGATCTTCTTGTTTGTAAGGTTGTATCTTTGTTGAATTAAATGGATGTTGAATGGGAGGTAAATTATCAGCTGGCTTCATATCTAGAGAGTTTAACAAATTAAACAAATTTGACATTTGAAATTTTTCAAATAATTTTACCTTGTACATATGTAGAATATGAATGTTTACTTATAATTGAAATAGGTGCTAATCTACAATCTTCATTTATTAATGATGGTGATGGAGCGGTATGTTGTAGTAAACTTTCATTTTGATCCAATAAATATGATAAACTAAGTCTACGTTTTGTTGATATGGAATTTTCGGTTTCTAAAAAAAGAAAAGAAAATTAGAAATTGAAACTTTTGAAACTTTCAGTTTTTTTAACCTGTGTTCACTCTTTTAAAAGCGGATAAATTATGATTTTGGTTATCTGTTGTTATGTACGTATTAATAGTGTTTTTTGTTGATTTATTTGGTGATAAATGGTTGTTATTTGTTAATTTAAATGAATTTTTTACTGAAAGAGGAGGAGCAAGAGGAGAAGGATGATAAGATTGTTGTGTATGTGATTCGTCATCTTCATCCTCATCTTCGTCTAATTCATATTCATCATCTTCGTCTTCTTCTGACTCTGCGATAACACGAGGTTGTGATGTTAAATTATTTTTGCTGGTATTTGTAGTCAAATCATTATTGTTATCATCAATTTCATTTGTAGTGATTGCTTTTCTAATGGTTTTTCTTTTTGAATGAACATATCTTGATGGTCTTGGCCCTGATTCTTTTCTTATTCTTATTTTTAATCCTTGCTTAGCAAAATTTTGAACTAAAGGGCAAGAACGATACATGCCAGGGAACTTTTGTTCTATTTGTTAGCATGCAATGAAAAATGTCAAATTATTTAAACTTACAGTTTTTGCGGAATAAACAGTAAATGGTTCTGTTAGAACAGATAAATTATAGTTTACTGTATGTCTATTAATTGAAATTTTAAATATGTATAAATTAAAAATAATGCAATTTGCAAACTTACTCTCGAATATCGAATAAACACATCCGCAGTTTATAGTTTCCTTCTGCACGAACAGATATATCTGAAAACACGAAAAAGGCTCCTTCTGTTCCGTCTAAATCTCTTAAAGTATATAATGAAGATACAGTTCGACCAACAGTTAATTTGCTATGTAATAAAATGTTTAATTGCTCTTGATCTTCTCTTCCATCAGCAGGAACAAGCACAGCAATCAAGAATAAATGTGATGATAAAGCTGATAATCTACTAATAATGTTTAACAAAAGAAAAGAAAAAATGACATGTAATGATGTTACCTTTCAACAGATGTATCATCACTAGTGTTCATTACAATTTGAACAACTGGTGGTGGATCAATAGGTCTTCTATCAACTGGAAATAATCGCAATATTAATATTTTTATACTATAAATGTTGAGGAATCTAATTTCTGTACCTCTTTCTCCAATACCACACATTCTGGAATGTACAGGCTGCTGTCTAATGGTCAACCTGAAAGGACTAATAATTATAAATTTGAGTAACTCTTGACAGGAATATATATTTATTTATTTATATTTATATTTATATATAAAATTACTTGTTTGAAATGTCAGGTTGAAGGCCTTAAGTTTATGATTTCCCTATGATTTTTAGTTCATTTTGAATGTAATTTTTACAGAAAATAAAATGAAAATGAATAAAACTAACCTTGCATGTTAAGTTTTATATGTGGAAATAAATAAATATATAGCTAAATATATAACAAAAATTCTTTAATGAATAAAAAAACAGATTAAAAAAAACCAGAAAAAAAAAAGAAAAAAGGAAAGAAGATGGAAAGGGGAATTTATAAAAAATCGAAATTGATTCAAGTTTGAGAGAAATCCACAAGTTTTGTGTGCTTGAACGTGCCCGATCGATGATTGTCCCGAGCCATATTTTTATATGTTGGACACCCCTTTGTTTTTTTTTTTTTTTTTTTTTTTTTTTTTTTTCGTTTATCATGAAATAAACCCCCCTCCCCCCACACACACACGCACACGCAAAATACGCCTCCAGAATTAGGACATCCCCGCTCTACCCGAGATAAATCGCATTTTTAGCATTTCAGCATTTCTTACGGTTTCATATTAAAAATGTTGTAATGAATACTTTCTTCTCAATATGTAAAACTAATCTCACATATTTCAAACTAATACAAAAACTCCAAACCAAAGAGTTTTTTTACGGAATGTACGACAATAGTATTTTGTAGTTTTAAAAAGTTACACTATTTTCCTCTTCAAGCAACCAAATGCAATTTCATCGACAGATTGGTATCTAAAACTTTATCCCCCATTTTTCTCAAATTCGGAGCCAAAGAGAGGGAATATTCTGATAATCTCAATTGGGAAAAAAATTATTTATTTGTTCTTCTTCAATGCATCTTCCATAGCTGTCACTTCAAGTTCTAAATGCTGCTTAGCAACCAATTCCTTTTCCCTTTCCGCAATTTGTCGTTGTAAATTTTCAGTATTGAATCTTTTATCTCTTTCACTATATTGATCTTGATAGAAATTTCGATTTTTATTACTGATAACTGATGGCGAAGCTCGATGTTGACGAGCATCATACACTAAAAAAGCAACCAATCAATACATGTTGAACTCAAATTAAATGAAACTTACTCCAATAAACTCCATAAATTGCTCCCGAAACAACTGATGCAATAGCTACTCGCTTTACATTTTGTTTATACTTCAATACTCTTTCCAAATGTTCGGTTGAACCAGGTGGTCCAATTGCCTTGGGTTCAAATCGATCCAACATAAATTTAATTCCATATATCGATGCTCCTCCAACTAAAGCTAGCATAAGTGGTGGTAAACGAGGTATCATTTTGTTTGCTTTTTTTTTTTTTAGAATTACTGCGAAAAAAAGAAAATTGTAAAATATGGGAAAATGCCAATCGACAATATTCGTACTGGGGGGAAAGGAAAATAGCATAACGGCACACCTTCTTCCACCGTCACTGAGTAAATGATTGGCTGTTATCAATGTACCTGATTTGATACTTACATATTTACAAAGCCATACAACATGAAACTTGTGCAACTTTTATGATTTAAACATCCTACCAAAGTTAAAATATGTCCCTAAAGTCAATAAAAATGAGATAATAAAAAATACTGCCAATGCAACCAATGTAAATTGGCTATGTAATTACTAAAATTGACATAAATTGATGTAGATTTGTCTCAATTATATTCAATATCTTATTGTAAAAGAAATAATTGTTAAATTAAAAATTTTCCTTTTGTAAAGGGAAAAAATGCCCGTGCTTAAAAATTCCTCATTTTGAAAAACAAATTCATGTTTATATGATGATGACAATTTATGTGTGTGTGTGTGTGTGTGTGTGTGTGTGTGTGTGTGTGTGTGTGTGTGTGTTTGCGTGTATTTACGATCTATAGTAGTTTTACATAAAAACCGTACTAGACATAATTTCCCTTGAATAGTACATCCGTATTTATAAATTAGGTAATTTGCCTCGAGTTTTTTTTTTTTTTTTTTTTTTTTTTTTCTTTTTCATAGATTTAAACTGTTAAAATTTCAGACGTAAAAAAGAAGCTACAAAAATGTTTCCAATGCCAATTATAAAGTGTGTATATTGTCATTATAGCATTTTGTCTGATTTTATTGATTGAATCGGCTGTGTTTTCTGCACATGTACATCTCTTTCTTTCCTTTCCTTTTTCTAAACAGCAAAGTCTTGTTTTATCTTTTGCATCAAATAGTTGCCTGCAAAATTGTAAATGGCTTGTGTTTTAATCAACTGCATTCACCTTGAATAAGGAAAGTATCACAAAAACTTAAATAATGATATAAAGTAGCGAATCATTTGACCTTTTTTACCAGTTTCCTTCTCTTTCTCTTTCTCTTTCTATTTCTCTCTTGATATTTTCTGATACAATAAAAATGAGAAAAGTATGACATACAAGATTATCTGTTACATTTCTTTAAAAGTTACTGACAATCAACCATATTTTTTAATAGCTTAGTCGGAAGAAGTTGGTTGTTGTTGGTGATGGTTTTTGCGGGAAAACAAGCTTGTTGCATGTATTTCAACATGGTGAATTTCCAGAGGTATAAATATAAGTAATATATAAAAATGTAAATAATTAAGCACTACTTTAATAGGACTATGTTCCAACCGTTTTTGAAAACTATATCGCGATTATTAATCATGAGTCGGGTAAATCAATTGAATTATCATTATGGGACACTGCAGGCCAGGAAGAATACGATAGACTTCGACCTCTATGTTATCCGGAAACTGATGTTATTTTAGCTTGTTTTGCTATTGATCAGATACAGTCGTTTGAAAATGTTAAGGATAGGGTACATTTAAATTAGCAATAAAACACTTGGAAAATATGATTTACTAATTTACTTGTATTATTTTTATAGTGGATCCCGGAAATGGATCACTTTCTTTTTAACACACCTCGTTTATTAGTCGGCACAAAAAGCGATTTGAGAAATAATAATAAGCGTATTGCAGAGTTAAATACTAATGGCCAACAGCTTATTAGTATTGAACAGGTATATTCAAATGTAGATACAAAATCAACCAGGATCACACGCTAAATTTACTTTTATTATTATTATTATGCTTATGATTTTAGGCTGAGGGATTGGCAAGGAAAATAAACACACAATACATTGAATGTAGTGCAAAAAACAACACAAATATCAAAAAAGTTATACATACTGCCACAGGGCTTATCCTGAACAATCGCAAGGGAGGATTGAAGACAAAGATGTGCACTCTACTTTAACTATTATGTTTTTTTATTGATATTATGATATGCAACAATTTTTTTTAAAAAAAATTATACCTTTATATATGTCTTTTTTGTTGTTGCTTTTTTTTGTTTTTGTTTTTTTTTTGGGTTCGTAAAAGATTCAAACCATGTGATTTGACAACCATGATAACCAAATTGCTTAAGCTTGTCCCTTTTTCTTTTGCTTTGTGCAACGTATTATCAATACACAAGCCTCCATACCCTTGATGGGATGTTTAAAATTGTAATAAGACAGTAAAATTGGAGGTATTCCGTCCTAAATTATCTTAGTAGATTGGCTCATTTCTTTGTTTGTGAAGTCTTGCTCTATGCAACCAATTTATTCTAATTTTCTTTGATACACTGGGGATTCGTTATATTGTACACATGAATAACGGAAAATTGTTATATCAGACGATTTTGAATTGACCAATTTTTTTTTATGTTTCATTCCAGTGTATCAATACAACAGATATTGGACAGAATTATTTCTACGAGTCCAGCAGTTGTCATTGGCATTGTTTTTAAGCCGGGATTTACCAGCCAAATTTACTAGTACAAGCTCGGGTTGACAACATCCCTAGTTGTCATTGCCTTACATGCTAATTTTGGCCAATTTACTGCTATTGAAATGTCAAAAAGGGCCAATAGAAATGATCTTGCCAAAATATTACACTTTTTATTAACAATACATCCAGAAAATGTATTTATATACTTTCATTATAACTAATACTAGATTTACTATCCTAAGGACATGATGTGGATCAAATTGGAGAACATTGATTTATCAGGATATAAATTACTGAATAAAAAATAGAAAATTAATCAAGTAAAGAAATATCGTTTATTTGAATGAAATTGGGAGAGTTTATATACTACTTAGTTTGAGAAAATGGGTAGTGAATACTGTTGTGGATGTTATTATTTAATAGTAATGTGTTGTGATATAATACTGTGTTGAAATATCATGCTGGAAGATCGTGCTGCTGGAAGCATGATTCAGTTGCTTATTTATTGATCAAGTTTTCGGTCCTTGAACTATTGCTTATCTTTCGGATTTGATACATTTGGTTGAGAATTGTTGCATCCACAGTTCTGTGTAGTTACCCTGGTTAAGATTATGGCACAGTTTAGTAGGACATATTCTGTATTGCTGTGTAATATGTTATAAGGCTCAGTTAATATCGTGCAATATGGAATTATGGTATCACATAGGTTTGATTGGATATATAAATATGTACTTATTTAGATTAGTCTTAATTAAAGAAGTTTGGATATAAAAGAGATGCTTTCCATCTTATAAAAAAGTTCTTTAGTTTTTGTGTGTGATTTAATTTATTCAGTTCCTTTATTAAATTATACATTTTTTCTTGCAACAATATTTATCTTAAATCTTGTGGCAATTCAAGAATGATACATCAAACATAATGTAGATCATGTGAACACACTTTAATTTACTATAACACCGGTTATAAACTGGAACATTGGATGTGCGAACTTGATATAGATATCGACACAACAGTTATTTCTAATTCAAATAGTCTAATGAGCCACAAAATCCATTTGAAAAAAATAGTTTTTTAATTTCTACAATCTAATCAGCAAATTGAAAGAATGCTAAAGCTATAGCACTGGACGCTGCTACAGCTGTAGTACGTATACTTTGAAAATTGCAGCTCATTCAGATCAATATTTTTCGATTACAAGCATTTTTACTGTTGCTTTATTTTCTTAACAGAAAATGTCATGAACCTGTCAAGCTTAATCTATTACTATCTTACCCCCAATTGTATTGCACATCAATCTCCAGCTTATGCAAGATATTTCATTATTACCCATTACTACGACACAACTAATAAGCACTTACAGTACCAACTTGCCTACATCCAAGTTTAGTGTAATTTGGTAACACTGTGTCCCTGAAGTCTAGTTTTATAAGAGAAGCTAGACTCTTGAATTAATTAGTATAAATACCATCTTGTTTCTCATAATCCTTTTATTTCCTTGTCAATTCTCTCATCTATTAACTTGTTATATACTCTGAAAAAAACCTATACATAAACAAATAAGTCTTGCCTGTGATACTTGCCCCTTATATAATAGAACCCTGATAGAAAAACAGTTGTAAAAAGTGAGGTTTAGATGGTTTTCTAATTTTTTCCCAAAATATTTGCTCTATTTATGTCAATCTTCAAAAAAAAAATGCTGCTCCTATATGTGGCACAATTAAGACAATTCAGTGATTTTTTCATCATAGTGATGTGTTCAAAATAGAAAAGTTAATACTAAAATTCTAGAATATAGATAAGTTGGCCCATTATTGATTGAATATAATTAAATTATTATAATAAAGGGGTAAATTTTTTATAACCGAAAAATATAACCTATTAAAAGTTACACCACCGTTTTTGTTTCATTAAAAAATATCTATTTTTCATTGAAATAATCAAAATAATAGTATATATTTAAGCTTAAAACTTATACTAATAACTGAGGCCAAAATTTAATTGGCAAATTGATCCAAAAATAATTCAAAAACAAAAACTGTTTAATAGCTCATGAACTGCATAGTAAGCCAAGCTAGTACAATAAATAGTTTTTATGCAGTTTTAAATTTTGCATTTGACTAAATAAAACTTGGATAAATGTTTCACTTTAGATTTTGCGCAAAATGCAATTAAGATTTTAGAGGGTTTTTGAAGATACATACCACTTTTTATAAACAGGCTTTATATTCAAACTATTAATTCAATGCGCAACAAAATTATTTGTTGATCTAGCTATTGAAAATATTTTTAGCTGCATTTTTCGTAGAAAAAACAAGATTTTTACCATTTTTTTTTTCAGATTCCAAATTTGGGACGAGGGTACAATGGTCTTTTTTAGGAGCAAAGCCGACGATATTCTTTTTTTACGCATTTTTGAGGATATCTCTACAAAAAATTAACATTTTAAAAGAAGCTAGAATGGAATTGATAGAGCTCAATGAGCTCTATTATAACAGAAATAAAAACAATTGTTGCTCAATTCAACAAATATTTTGAAATTGACTATAAAAAATGTCAAAAAAAGAAAAAAAAAATAAGTGCTCAAAACTTTTTTACACTTAAATATGTTATAAAAAGCTTTAAAACAAGTAATTTTTAATAGTTAAAAGTACTAGTATAGCATAATTTTTTGTAGAGATATGAGATCTTAAAGTTTTAATTCTAATAGTAAAATACGTGTAAAAATCTGAAACATTAGTATTAAAAAAGTTATATCAACTGCAAAAAACAGGATATTTCCGGATACTTATTTTTGGATTAAATTTAAACATCTCAGGTACATTGGCATATAATTTTTTCCTAAAGCTATTTAATGAAAAAAAAAAGTGAAGCAGCTATATTTCTTTAAATGGAAAATCAATAAATTTTATTTTCTGTAAGATGTAACAAGCATTGTATGGAGCAGACGATATCATACATATGATCCATTTACATTCTTAAGCGTCGATATTATATTATGAAGTTGGCTTAGTATGAAATCACACAGCAGAATATGCTACTATCGAAAATATAAGCTTTGATAAGCTTTGAAAATAGCAACTTTATAAAAACCTCATTACATACCGTAGCTTGTTCCAGCAGTAAATCTTTAGTTTGATAGCTAGTAAAGCTTATCACATCATAATTAAAAAACTAACTTTGCATGTATAACCGTGAATTTATCCGAAGGGTATCAAGTGGGTATGTATACCTTCTAACTAAGTAATAATTTTATTTTTACCTGCAAAATATATTAAACAAGCTGTGCATTTTGGGATGCCTAGTATTTAATATAATAAAGTGATGCAAGTAAGCGATGCAGTATTGTATGCATACATTTTTCCACTTGCCCTGTATAAAAATTAAAATGTATACGCTTTTTTCCTTCTTTAATTAACTATTTAACCTTATATACAAAAAATTAAAAAATTAGAAATTAAACGTAGTTTGTTTATGAGATATACACTTTTTTATTTTGAGAAAAAAAAAGGAGAAGATAATTAATAATGTAAGCCAAAAAAAAAAAAAAATATGTGTGGAATAATAGTAAATAAATGCATGATATTTTGTTGAAAGTATGATAAAGGTCTAAGCAGCAATAGCAGCAAGTTGTTGACTATTTGTAGGACCCTCAATTGATTTCTCTGATTGTTCCCATTCGAAATCTTCAGTTGCTGTATCAATCAACATTTCTGCAATAGCTAAAGAGGCAGTGCATGCAGGAGTAGGTGCATTACGGACACAAAGTACTTTTCCATCCATGACCTTACGTTCAAGAATATAATCATTTGCAGCAATGCCACCCTTTTCAAATACTTGAGACATAACACCAGCAAAACTTTCTTCAACCATGTCTTCAGTTAAACCAGGAACATAAGCTTGAGCAGCACGTAAGAAAGCACGCTTATTCATATCTTTGTAAAGTTCACCGATAGAAAGACTTGGATTTTTGAGAGCAAACATCCAAAGATTCATATTAGTTAAAGAACCAAAAATATCTTCCATTTTGAAATCAGAGAAAGTATAACCTTCACGAGAGAAAGTCAAACAAGCACCTGGGCCAACAATCATTTGGATACCTCTTCTTGTGTTTACGGTAGGAGTAAAATGAACACCAACGGGAATCCCACCACCACTAGGAACAGGATAGACATTCATACGACAAATACCGCGATATTCTGGTTTCAATTGATAATAGGTACCTCTGAAAGTAACAACCTTTGCACGACCAGCATCACCACCTGCAAGACCTGCAACTCTATCAGAATAAAAACCTGCACAGGTGATTACATTCTTTGCAGTAACCTTAAGAGTAGGGCCTCTTTGATTGGGTTCACCACCCCAAATTTCTACTCTTCCATCTTGTCTAGACTCAAACTTTTGAGCTTCAAAGGCAAGCTTGATTTCAGCACGACTATACATAAACAAATAAATAAACATGTGCCATGTTTTTGTAAAGCATTTGTATTTACCCTGTCTGCATAATCTCATTTGCAATACATTGAGCAACAAGACCATAGTCGGTAATACCAGTATTAGGAGAGTATAAGGCAGAGTAAGCAACTACATTAGGCTCTAATTTTTGAATCTAAAAATTGAAACGATCATCGTCATTTAGGCATGAATAGGGGTCTCCAATTGTAGCATAGACTTACCTCCTCACTATTAAGAATTTGAAGATCTTTAACACCGTTTAATGTGGCGATCTCCATTAATCTTTCAACTTGTTTATGTTCTTTATCATCTACAGCGACAATCAATTTACCACAACGTTCCACAGGAAGTTGATTTTGTTTACAGTATTCATACATTAAATCAGCACCTCTTACACATGTTTTGGCCATACGAGAACCTGGCTTGTAATAAATACCAGCATGAATAACACCACTATTATGACCAGTTTGATGAGCAGCTACTTCACGTTCCTTTTCCAATACAGCGACGGTCATATTAGGAAAACGTTTCAATAACTCTCTAGCAGTAGCTAAACCAATGATACCACCACCCACTTTATAATTCAAAACAAAAGATGTCAGTATACATATAAATCAATCAAGAATGTATAAAACTCACCAATTACAACATCAAAATCAGTCTTGCCATTATTTTGAGCTAAAGATGTTCTAAATCTTTCTTCAGCAGCCATGCCTCTTAATTTAGCGAAACCTGGGTTTTCAGGTGTATTCTCACCAGGCAAACTTTGCCAGAGTTTAAGTTTATTTGATTCAGCATGGACTTTATTATCAGAGCTTAAAAATAAGGCACCGCCAGTGGTTGCCATAGCACCTAATGCAATTACATTGCGACGATTTAAGAGTTTGAAAGCAGATCTACCAAGCATTTTTAATTATAATAGTAAGAAGAAAGGTGAATATTTTCAATGTTCAAAATGTGCTTCTTTTTATATTAAAAATTTTAATGAATATGTAGGGAAACTTTCTCCGTAAGCAATCTCCTTAATTATTGCATGTTGTCAAGATTGATTTGCCACTTGAAAAATCTGCTTTTTTGTTTTTGTTATTTATCTCCTTTCAACTTTTTTTTTTTTTTTTTTTTGTTTTGCCCCCCAAAACATGCAAGATGTAATACTTAAGGAGAATATCTTTCTCTATATTATCTATCAACTCCTAAATTTTCCTCTGCAAAACATAGTGCTCATTTATGCCAAGGTTTGTTTATTTGTACAATTTTATATAATCTATTTTTTACGCAAAGAATCATTTAATCCCTTTTTGTTTCTAGCAATTTCAATAGCATAAAACTAATTTTACATTGTGTGAGTTTATAGTTTTATCATTAATTTATATAAATAACAATTACCTGCATACGAACACCAAACATGGTATTTTGTTCGGTATAATCTTCTTTGCAATCAATACGGATTAATGATCCAAAATTGTATTCATTAACTCTCTTTTCGTATTTGTTGACAAAAAGTCTCCACTTTTCCTTGGCGGCAGGGGTCTTAAAATCGTTCTCCTCTAAATGTTCAACATTAATCTCGGGAAAGTTTTCTTCAAAATCTTTAAGAATTTCATCATCAATGCTAACAATAATAATAATAACAATAATAAGAAAACTGTCAATAATAACATTTTGTTTCAGTAAAATTTGGTATTTTACTTTGTCAAACGAAGTTGTCTAGGATCGATAGCAGAAATTAATTTGAAATAGGTCTCAGCGTGATGCATAGCCTAAAATATACGTTTGACTTAATATCTTGGATTATTTTAAAATATAAACGTTTTTTTTTTTTATTACCTTGACAGCCCATTGTTTTTCTATCCGTGGTAAAAATTTAAATGTCAATCTCGAGTTTTCCGACTGAAATATATAAAAAAAAAAAAAATATATAATTCAATTTCTTACCAATATCTTCGAGTTGTTCAAGCTCGTCAGCAGAAGGAAGACGCATAGACATGTTGTAAAAATTCTTTGATTTAAGAAAAAGATATTTAATGGAATCATTTTAAAAATATTTTCAAAAAACATGTTAAATGGCAGTCCATCGTGACGTACAGAAAGGGCTTAAATTGATTCCAAAATCATAATGGAAAATGTAGCACTGCCTAGAAAGAGGGAGCGGGATGGTGGTGCAATGCAAAATAGGTGGTAAGCTTAGTGAGTTTCATATACTCCCTGATTTTGTAATTCTTTTTCTTTTCATATTTTCATTAAAATAACAATGTCTGTTAGTTCTAAAAAAGACGAAAATATATTATCAGATGATGATGATAAACCATATGATTCTGATCAAGAAGAATATGATCAAGATGAAGAATATGACCAAGAAGAAGAAACAGACGAGGATGATGAAGACGATGATAATTTAGATGAACCTAAATTAAGGTATCGCAGAGTTGGAGCCAGTGTGAAAGAATTATTAGATAAAGATACAGCCTCAACATTGCGTGTTTCTGATAGATTTGTGGTATATTTTAAACCATTTTATATTCAAAAATTATGATATTTATTCTAATAAATATCATAGGCTCTAGGCACTCACTGGGGCGCTGTTCATATCCTTGATTTCGAAGGAAATGTAATAAAGAGTTTTAGAAATCATTCTGCTACAGTAAATGATATTTCCATTGATAAATCAGATGAATTTGTAGCCAGTGCTTCAGATGATGGTAAAATTACGGACATTTCACGCGCAACAATTTTTCACTAATCTCTCTCTTTTTTTTTAGGTAAGGTTTTCATTTATGCGCTTTATACACCCGAAATCCAATCATTCAATTACAAGAGACCTGTAAAATCAGTTGCGTTGGATCCTGATTATGCTCGTAAATCAACTCGCCAATTTGTATCTGGCGGTATGGCAGAACAACTTATTATGAGTGAAAAGGGTTGGTTAGGCCATAAAGATATTATACTTCATGCTAACGAGGGCCCCATCTATGCTATTCGTTGGAGAAACAATTTTATTGCTTGGGCTAATGATACAGGTGTCAAGATTTATGATACAACTACAAATGTTCGTATTACATACATTGATAGACCTGATGGAAGCCCTAGAGCAGATCTATATAAATGCAGAATGTGTTGGAAAAACGATACTACATTGCTAATTGGTTGGGCTGATACTGTCAAAGTAGCTGTCATTAAGCCACGTCCTAATCCTGCACAAGGACAACCTACTCATTATGTGGAAATAACTACCATGTTTCAAACAGATTATATCATTAGCGGTATTGCACCATTTAATGATACATTGATGCTATTATCCTATCTTTTGGAAGAGGAAGATGAAGAAAAAGATGCAGATAATACAGCATTTCAACGTAAAAGACTTGCTTCTAAACCGGAACTTCACATCATTAATGCTGATAATGAAGAGATTTCTGCTGATGTGCTTGCACTTCATGGTTTTGAGCATTATCAAGCTAATGATTATGTACTTGATTTTTTGATGGAAGAAGATATGTTTTACGTAATGGGTCCTAAAGATCTAATTGCTGCTCGCTCTCGAGACCAAGACGATCATATTGAATGGTTATTAGAACATGAAAGATTTGGTGAGGCATTACAAGCTGTACGAGCAACAACAACTAGCAAAAAGTTCAATGCTGATGAAATTGGACAAACCTACCTGAACTGGCTCATGGCTGAGAAAAGATTTGATGAAGCAGCCAAAGAGTGTGGCGATATACTCAAAAACGACCAATTGCTTTGGGAAGACTGGGTATTTAAGTTTACAGAAGTAGGAGAACTCAAAGCAATTGCACCGTATATACCCATCAAAGACCCTCAACTAAGCAGTACAGTATATGAAATTGCTTTGGCTTGGTTCTTGAAAAGCGACCATGCTGCATTAAGAAATACGATTCGCAAATGGCCTAGAACATTATATAATTTATCTAATGTTATCGTTGCTGTTGAAGATGTTATGAAGAAAGACAAACACGACGAAGTGTTATTAGAGTGTCTTGCCGATCTGTAAGGGCTTATTATGCATGTAAACATAACATACGCCAACTAAATATTATTTTTAGATATACTTTCAATAATCAACCAGACAAAGCAATTGAATATAACCTTCGTTTACGAAGACCAAATGCATTTGAACTAATTCAAGAATACAACATGTTTGATGCAGTTAAAGATAAAGCTATATTATTAATGGAATTTGATCAGCATCTACTCGAAAAAGAAGAAAATAAAAGTAAACCCAGCAAAATGCCAGCTGTTCAACTATTAGTAAAAAATACTGATGCAATTCCAGTAAGTGATTTACTCATAATATTAGACATAATAACAAATTCCAAATTTATTTCATTTTAGCCCGAAAAGGTAGTTAAACAACTTCGACGACAACGTCAATTCCTACATATATATTTGGATGCATTATTTGATCGTGATCATCAGCTTGGTTATGAATTCCATGATCTTCAAGTTGAATTATATGCAGAATTTGATTACCCAAAACTATTAGAATTCTTACGAGCAAGCCATTATATATCATTGGAAAAGGCATTCAAAGTTTGTGAAAAGAAAGATTTAGTACCTGAAATGGTATTTATTTTGGGACGTATGGGAAATAACAAAAAGGCGTTAATGTTGATTATTGAAAGACTTGACGATGTTCAAAGGGTAAATTGTTTACATGTGAATACAGAAGAATATTTATTTATTTGTTTGTTTTTGGTTTTTTAGGCAATTGATTTTGCAAAAGAGCAAAAAGATGATGATCTTTGGGAGGATTTATTAACATATTCAATGGACAAGCCCAGTAAGTTTGAATTGATTAAAAACATTTATATATACTTGTATATTAACTTTAATCAAAAAGACTTTATTCGTGGCCTTTTGGAAAATGTTGGTACAGATATTGAGCCATTGAGATTAATTAAACGTATCCCGGATCATTTGAAAATCCCTGGATTAAAAGATGCGTTATTAAAGATTTTGCAAGACTACAATTTACAAATGTCATTACATGAGGGTTGCGAGAAAATATTGGTTAGCGATAGTGTGTTTTTAGCAGATAAAATGTACAAAGCTCATAAACGTGGTGTAAATTGTAATCGTAAGTTTGAAACCTGACGTTCTTTATATATATGTACACTTAAATTCGTTGTTATTATAGCTGAGGATATGGTTTGTAATATTTGTGATGAACCTGCATTTGATGAAATCAATGTTGAAGATATACCCAATTCAGTAATTTTCTTTTGTCGACATGCTTATCATCAACAATGTTTAATTAATCAAAGCTCAACAGAGCAATTTCAACAAGACAATAATCCTGGAAGTTTAACTAGTAAAGTGAATCAATCAGCTTTATTAAAATCTACACAAAATATGGCTTGCCCATTATGTAGAGAACAAGCTGCAGGTGGTAATGCATTTGTTAATCGTATGAAAACTCAAAGAAGAGGCATGAGAAGCCCACAATCACCAACATCTGGTAGTATTCGAAGTTTTGGCACAGTTCATTAATTTAAATAAACAATAAGTTTACTGTTTAAAGGATTAATAAGCAGTTATAAAAGCAATAAACTAAAAGAAAATTCATAATATGATGATCTCTAACAACTGAACCACATTTATATATATATATATATATATATATATATATATATATTGTTTTCCAATTATGCCATAAACATCGCATCTATTCGTTTAATAATAGGATTTAGTCTTTGAGATGCACATTTACTGAAATAGTGCAATTTTGTCTGTTACCTTTAGTAGACACAAAAATCAATTAAATATACCTTCCCATATCAATATTTTTTCAAGCCAGCCTATCTAATTGTTTACGCTTAAATGCTCATACAAAAAAATTCCATTACAAGAACTGTCTTTTATATAAAAAATGTGCTATTTAAAACCACACAATTGTAACTTTTTTTCTTTATTATTTCAATTTATAAAAGAATATAGAAATGAAAGAAAGTAATAAACGTAAGCGAATAGTTTATTTGAGCTTCTTCTTGGGACGGAGTTGGTTGGTGCGACCACACTTCTTCTTACGACAGTTGGTAGCACGAGGAGGGAGACGAGCATAACACTTACGACAGATCATCTTATCACAGTTGTACTTGGAAGCCAAAGCTTTAAGAGAGGGCTCAATGATACCACCACGAAGACGGAGGACCAAGTGAAGAGTAGACTCCTTTTGGATGTTGTAATCGCTCAAAGAACGACCATCTTCGAGTTGCTTACCAGCGAAAATGAGACGTTGTTGATCAGGAGGAATACCTATATTATATTGTATACTTAATTCCATGGCTCACAAAAATCCACTATTTCTCTTCAAAATCTAAAATACTTTACCTTCCTTATCTTGGATCTTTTGCTTGACATTATCAATGGTGTCGGAGCTATCAAATAAGAAAAAAATCATGTTAATTTACATGTTTAAATACTTTTTGATAAAACAATATTTGACATTGCCAAATGCTATAATTGACTTGAACTGTACCTCTCGACCTCCAAAGTGATAGTCTTGCCAGTAAGGGTCTTGACGAAAATCTGCATGGTAAGCGATTCTACATTTATAACAGAATAGCAGTAAGTATTTTTTTCCACAATAAAAAGAATCAATCCATCTTTCTTTTTTTCAACAATCCAGTTTTAATAGAATACAATCATCCATTTATAATTGATTAAACTAATTGATACATGTGTTGCTAAATGGATGGATTGATGTTATATGAGATCTCACCTTTTAGACAAAAATGAACAGAGAAGGAGCTCTATACATTTGGAGACTCTTGCTTTGTATATGAGATCCACACTCTTCGCCTCCGCTCGTCCCCCCGCCACCAACTGTTGATAAAATTTAAAAATATTCGAACCGGGTTTAATCAAACTGTTCGGATCGGATTCACTAAAAAATTTATAAAAAACTCCTTCTCTGAATTTACAACAAATTGAATAAACTGTAGAAATGATAGAAAACATACTCAAAGATGTGTCAATGATTGAACAAAAAAAAAAAAAAAAAACCTCCTTCCTCGAAAAGTAATCTTATTAGATTTCATCAAACATCAAAATTGGTTAACATGGTAATGACACCTGAAATCGTAAAATCATTTATTTTGTTGCCATGCTTATGAATGGTCCCTGAATCAAATTTAAGGAAAAAAAAAAAAAAAAAGATTGATCAATCAACCCGCTAATGATGCAATGTAATGAGTCAAGTAATTAATATTATTACATGAGGTTAGCTACTTCATTGTCAAATTACCCATTGTACAACTTAAAGAGAAGCTCCCAGGTCATTTACATGTAGATCTCCCATTTTATTTACATCATTAGACTAATTTTTTATGAAAATCGTCGCCACATTTCCTGAATAATACTTGATATTCTATTTGAAAGATAGTAAGTTGCACAATAATTATAATTATTTGATAACATTTGACATTATGACTCAGGTATACATGTGTTTTATTATTTATTTTAATGTAAATAAAAAAAAACAAAAAGTCGGACAAGAAAGTTAATCATTCTTATCATATGATGCAATTGCGAGTTAATTAATCTGTTGATTAGCAACATTAAAGTAAATAATAATGGCCACACATACATACAAATGACAATTAAAAAAAACCCCCCCCCCATATAAATAGGTTCGAGCTTATAAACTCTTTTTCTATTATTGAACATAAATTATATCCTATAAATGATATATAAACTATTAACATCAACTCTAATCTTTGCTCTTTTGATTTCATTGACCATGGCAGAAAATGTCGTTGTCGGTTACTTTCCAAATTGTAAGTTTTTATCTAGGCTTTTTTTTTTTTTTTTTTTTTTTTTTTTTTTTTGTTACAACATCTAATATTATTGTATTATCAGGGCTGTATGACAAATTCCCAGTTTCAAAAATTGATTTCAAGACTTATACACATATACATTATGCATTTGCCATCATGATTTCTGGAAATGTTCCTCAATGGACTGATCCTAATAGCATTGATACTCAACTGACACAATTGGTTGGTGCTGCTCATGCTTCTAGCTCCAAAGTCTTAATTTCTGTTGGTGGTTGGTCTGGAAGTATAACATTTAGGTATGTGCACTATACTATTCTTAAATTATGAAACACTAACAAAAATGTAATCTAGTGAAATGGCTTCTAGTGCTTCTTCAAGAAAAGAGTTTATTGATTGGAATGTTGAGCAGATTGCTAAATACAAGACTGATGGTGTTGACATTGGTAGTTTAATGTTATAATTTTTGTAAATTATTTTTCTCTTAATTAAAATAATATTTTAGATTGGGAATACCCAGCCCGTCAAGGAGCCGGATGTAACGATGTAGATGTCCAAAATGATGTCAAAAATTTCCTTACATTACTCCAAGAATTACGTGCTGCATTAGATAAATCATTTGAATCCCATAAAGAAATTTCAATTGCTGGTTATGTTCAGGCATTCAAGACAGATACAGGTACCAGTTCGAATGATCTTACTGCTTCTATCGGAAAAGTACTTGATCGTGTAAATATTATGACCTACGATATCAATGGCGCCTGGAATTCTGAAACTGGTGCTAATTCTCCTTTGGATGCTCCTAATGGCAACAATAGTTTTAATTCTGCTATTGATTTCTGGATTTCTTCTGGTGTCCCTTCCAGTAAATTAACTGGTGGTTTACCTTTCTATGGAAGATCAACTATTGCTAAAGAAGATATGACAAAATCAGGCTCATTGTATCAAGATCAATTATCAGGAGGCCCTCCCAAAGGTGACTCTGATGATACCAAGTATCAAGACCCCAACTGTTCAAAGGATCCTGGAGGTCTATCTGGTATTTGGAAATTTGGTAATTTAATCTCACAAGGTGTTCTTGACACTCCTACCACTACTAAGGCTCCTTGGGTTAGAACTTGGGACGATGAATCTTCTACACCTTGGCTCTTTAATCCTTCCACGAAAGTCTTTATCTCTTACGATGATCCTTTGTCTATTGCTGCAAAAGTCAAATCAGCTCAAAGCAAAGGTTTAGCTGGTGTCATGGTCTGGTCTGTTGATCAAGATTCAGAGGCAGGTGATTTATTGAAAGCTATATCTCAGAGCATTTAAATAGGAATGTAACCTTTCTTCTTTAATTTTCTAATTGTTATACAAATGTAAAATATATATAAATATGTATATGTATATATATTAAATAAAAAGTTTTTCCAGCTCTTAAAGGATTTAGTTGCAAATAAATACAGCATTTTAGCTTTTGAGTCACTTGATAGCATACTAAATAATGACTAATATTGCCAGTAACCTTTTTTTTGGACTCTGCATCCATGTTGACTAGCTTATTTATAGCGAAAAAAGCTTGTATGAGGTTCGAAATCTTGAGCCTTGCGAGTATAATAATAATTACTATATTGCCAAATGTAACAATGTTATTAATTTGTACTTACGAAATTCAATTAATCAGTGAAGCAGCATAGCTACTGTCCCTATCTTCCTTTCTTTTGTAGAAAATTTTAATTTTTAATAATATTTCAGTATATGATTGATTGATATATGGGTTGAAAATCGATAATGGCTCTTTGAAGAGCATGTATGAGAGGCCAGAAACAGTAATTGCCAAAGAAGAGTTTCTGTCTCTTGATTGCACAGCTCTGTGATCCTTAACAGAGACACATCGAGGATTTAGACATAGAAATGCTCCATTGCCTGGTTTGCAAATTGTTCTTCCTTTAGTCGTGACAATCTTGATGGGGTGCGTTATAGGGCTAAAGTAATACATGCAAGTTTGCGAGGACTTGTGTTCATTTGTAAATTTGACAAGTGAAGAAACAGCATGTAACTAGGTTTTCCATTTCCTCTGTATCTTAAATGCTCTTTCAACGTTTAATCAGCACGAGTTTCTCTATCTTCAATAAATATAATCAAAGAGTCTTGTTCAGAAGTGCCAGAACAAAATGACCCTTTTTTTTTTTTTTGAACAGACGCGAGAACGAAAACATTTGTTGATGATTTCTGTTTTTCTATTTAAATTAGCCATTTTTTCAAATAAAAGAAGCATCTTAACGTTCTGATGTCTTTAAATAAACTGGGATGTATAACATTTACATTTTTCGCCAAAAACATACTCGATTCAGCTAATTTGTCTTCAACCATTTGAGCTTGTTTGCCTAATTCAGTTCAATCTCTGACCTGAAATATTCAATGTTCTTGGTTTTTTGATAGTTGGGATCACAATTAATGGTAATGAATCTGTGGCTCATTTTTTCCCTGTATTGTACCAACGGAAGCGTTCCATTGTGGTGAATGATTATTTTTTGTACCATCATAGACATCTTTTTTTTTTTTTTTTTCCTTTTTTACGTTGTTTGGATATTTTACTTCAACAATGAAATGAACATGAAAAATACCAGCTTTTTGAATCTCTAAAGTGTTAACTCTTTAACTACTTGCCTTTAATAAAAGTTAACTGTATAGATGCAATTATGGTAAGAGACAGAAAAAAAAAACTAAAAGACAAAGAGAAAGAAAAAGATCAAAAGTATTTAAGGGCATGTGCTGTATTAAATTCTGGATGAAATATTAAAATGTGTTATATAAAATATGTCATTTCCATATTTAGTCATAATGCATCGAGTTCTATATAATATATTTTAGAATAGCGTACTTTTTAAAGCTATTTTTAAACTTTATAAAAACGATGAAAAAGATATCTATACAATATTTAAACTTGAGATTGAGACAAAGTGGAATATTTTTTTAGACCAATTAGAATACGATTTTAGACGAAGAGAAAAAAAAAGAGATGAATCAATGTTAGTTTTTAGACAAGTAAGGATTATTTTGTAGACGATTTACCTGTAAATATCTAAATTGTCCTTTCGAACAAAACCGTATTCTCTACGGCGATTTCTCTTTTG
>JAEPRC010000115.1:0-78977 GCA_016758945.1 Mucor plumbeus
AATATGAATTTTAAACATACTGTACCAAGTAGCATATATACATTGCAGGTAAGTGCCTCATATAAAATTACATATTGCTATCTTCTTTAATGATTAAAAAGAATATGTAGGTTTTTTAATAGAAAATCATAATTTGTAGGTTGTCTATACATTGAATGCATATTACCACAGCAATACTTATTCTTATTGCTGAAGAATTGCACCTTGAATTCCATCCATGTACAAAATGAGAAGGTAGATGTAAACTGTAATATAAAGATGTACGGTATTCAAGCATTTTTTTGCTATGAAAAACAAAATATATGCTATTTCAATTTTAAATCAATAAAAGAACGCATTTTTCTGCTGCTATTTTTGCGGCTGCGGTATATTTTTGAGTACAATTTTTACCTGACGTATTTATGAGCCTACCTAAAATAATTACAATTGATTGGGGAGGATTTATGTCGGATTTATAATAAAAATGTGCCATATGGACCTGTTGAGTGACCCTTGGCCCACTTTTTAAAAAATCGGTCCATGGACCACTCAACCGTCTCCATTAAGATATCTTTGGACCTGTTTATAAATAGTCTCAAATGGACCGGTGAACCGGTCCTTTGGACCACCCCGTTGCGCCGTAGTGTTAGGATACTTTTTACAACGTTGCCCTAAAGATTGCACCACAAAACCCCTTCAAAGAACAAATTTACTACATATCAGGCTCGAATTACGGGACCTGGATTATCAAACTCCGTTTTATGCGGACTGTATCTTAAAATACACAAAAAATTATCACAAAATCTACTTTTTAGTCGATAACTCTTGCAATTTTAAAGCAATCTCAAAGAGTAATATCTTAAAACAGATATATGAAGAAGAAAAATAAATCTGAAAAAAATTCCAATTAAGCTCATACATTATTTATAATATTATTTCCATTAAAAGTGTACAAAAATGCAACTTCAATGGACTGTAACTCGAGATAGAGACATTTTAAGCACATAGTTTATAAGCCAAAAATAATCCTTTCATTTAGTTTTATTATATTTTATTATAAAATTAATATCGAAAAAAACATCAATTTCTCCTTGTATACCCTCGTCCAAAATTTGACTTTTTCGAAGAAAACTAATAACTCTATGAAAAATAGAGCTAGAGTGACAAACAATGTCTCAAATAATAGATATTTTTTTGCGTTATTTATCTGTAATATTAACTTTAAAATTTAACTATAAAAGTATTCCTAAAATTACTAAAAACTAATTTTTATGTTTTTGCTTTTTTTACAAAATTTTTGGTGATAAACGCTTTCAATAAATATACCTTTAGATACAAAATTAAATTTTATATTGAGGTTACTTAATAAAGTTAGCTAGGTTACTATACATGTTTGCTGTCAATTTTGCATTTTAAAAATTTAGGATCGTTTTTATCTAATTTTTTCATCATCAGAAAATTTTGGATTTAAACTGCCGCTACACCTGAGACGTATGAAAGTTCAAAGAAAATTCGCCGAAGTTATTATTTTTTTGTAATGTAATGGTATGTAGTAGGGGGTAGGGGATGTTTAAATTAGAAAATATAGTACTGTAGTTGCAAATGGAACAACTCATCATTGTAAATTGAAGCAAGATAGTAAAATATTTTTGTTCAATTCAAATACTTTAATTGGATTTACAAAAGTTTCTTGTATATTTATGAGGAATAAGGAATTACATTATTTATTAAATTCAAGGAGAACAAATTCTTTGAACATCTCGTTATTTGTGGGTTTTATCATTTTAATCATGCAATATGTTGCATGGCAACGGTGAATTTCATTAAATTCACACAATAATATTTTTTACCTCTCTCAAATATTAGACTAAATACAAATATACTACAATCCAAAAGAAAATTAATATTTTCTCAAATTGTTAATGTGTACATGTATTATAATGAAACATACTTTACCACGCCTTTTTATAAACGGGATTGCTTCCATATGTATAACAGCGGCAAACACTTTACAACAATTACATGTTACGCGAATTAATTTTAATAGTTAGACTATATTAACAGGTAAAATTGCATTGAAAACAAAGACTATAATAGTAATGTTATTAATTTTAATTAACAAATTATATTCATTCTGTAAGTACAATTTGTGAAAGGGGCAAAAAAGGGACAACGGTGTAAGGTAAAATTTAATTGAGTGAGATGTCTGCTACGTCCATAATAGACAGTTTATTTTTTGGCTTGGTAATATGGAGTTGTATTTAGATATACTACAGTCAAACCTCCATATAAGGGATTTTTTAAAAGAAACCACGAGCGCCCTTAAATCGAGGTTTGACTGTAATATGTTATGTTTTAGTGATAATGTTGCTATAAGCAATGTTTCCTTGTTAGTTCCTGATAGACAGGAACCAGTTACGGAACAATGGAACATCCTAGATCTGTCAAAGATTTTCTAATTTTGGAATGTTGTAATTCTGATAGATCAATCAGTGTGATACATGTAAAAACCTGAAACATTAGCAATGAAAATGATATACCAATTGCTAAAGATATGACATTTCCGAATACTTGTCTTTGGATAAAAGCTGATCGTCTTGGGTACATTAGTATATAATTTTTCTTTGTGTTATTCAAGGAAAAAAAAAGAGTAGAGCAGAATTGAAAAGTTAGGCCTAGTTTTTAATGAAAAATCATTAAATCTTGAGTGCTTTTGATTTTTTTTTAAGATATAAAATATTTGCATAAATCGGTAGAGCGACCAAATTAATTCATGCGTATTTAGCTATATCCAAGGTACATTTTAAAATAATATTTAGCACGGAGCTTGTTTTAGTAAACGTCGTTGTAGTACGTTCCGACTTTTAAAATTAGCAATTTTAACAACTATTAGTAATAAAACATGGGAATAACGATAAAAAAAGCCGTATATAAATTAATGATAAATAAGATAATGTTTATGCTCAAAATAATATTATTTATTAAAAATGAAACAAAAAGTATTTTAATTATATGGGCAAATGATTAAAATAGTTATATAAATGAATAGCTTAAATGTATTTACTATTAATGAGCTCTTAGGCCATTATAAAAATGGTAGCCCCAATGACACCTGCGGCGCCAACAAGGCCAGCCTTAAGGCTCATAGCACCAGAAACAGTATCAAGCTTACCAGCAGTGAAAGAAATGGTAGAGGGTAAGGAAGAAGCCATTGACGATGAGACTGAGGCAATGGTACTAACAGAAGCGGAAGCGGTCATCATTACAGAAGAGGAAGAATTAGCAGCGGAAGAAGACTGGGGGATGGCGGCGGTGAGAGCAGAAGCGGTAGTAGCTGCAGTGGAAGTAGTGTTGGATTTGACGCCAGGAGCTTGACCGATGATAGTGAAATAAGCTAGATAGAAAAAAGTAGTTGTTTAACATTAACAATATTTTAGCAAAAATATTTATTATAATTAAGTTTACCAGAATATGAAATACCCTGAGAGTTCTTAGCAAGGAGAACATAACTGGTAGCAGTGGTCAAATTCTCAGAAGGAACCCAATCAAACTTACCCAGGGCCAAAGGAACAGGTTGAGTAGTGATGGTCTGAATCAATTCAAGGTTGGAGGCAGAGCCCATTCTTAACTCAATAGAATCAATTTGAGTAGATAGTGAGTTTGTGGCAGTCCTATAAATGCATTTTTCCATTAAAACATCACAACCCATTCAATTTCTTTTATATAAACGTACCAAGTGATAGAATAAGGAGCATTAGCTTGGAAGACTGAACCGAGAATAGGGTTAGTAAAATAGGCACCAGCATCTTGTTGAGTACCGGCGACTTGTTGAGCATTGATCATGGTAATAAACCCAGCAACAAAGGCAGAAATGGTAGCAGTAAACTTCATATTTGATAATTGATCACGAAATAGAATGAGATTTGGATAATCTTGATGAAGGAAATCAGCCATCTATATATACATGTACAAATCGGACATGTAAACCAAGAAAAGTGAAACTTGCTTTTGAAGCATAGTTTAATGCCAAAGATCATCCCAGTTTTTCAATCTTTTGATAAAGCTTAAATTTTAAAGACTTTGAAAAAATAAATGTCTAGGCTATGTAAATTTTGAGTATTGGGTTGGTTATGCTTTAGTTATAAGGAAGTAAATTTATATATACTACATCAAAATCTCATATAATGCTTACCATCATTGAATGAAGATTGGGACGGAGACATGTTGCACCGTGAAAAAGTCAAAGGTACCAAAAATAGAGCACTTAATGATGCAAGAAATCTCAACATAATTCGTCATTTCGTTAAAATGCAATGATAAAAAGGGTTATTGACATCTTGTGGGCATTCTCATCGATAAACTCAGTAAGAATTATTTCCAATGTAAATCTTAGATAGTAATTTGTTCTGCACATTATAGTCTTGAAAATAAGAAAAAGCCAGTAAAGTACTTCTCCTTTACGACCATAGAACGACCCTGGTTGCTTAAAATACTTCTTAGGTGAAAATGTTTGTATCAGCTGTAGAAAAAAGGAATAATAATCTGAAACATGAGAATCTTTAGAAATTTTGTTGGGCATTTAGAGGTCTACAAAGGCTTTGTAATAATTCAATTGTGAATAAGAGCATGGCTAATATCACATTGATATATCTTTTTTTAAGGCTCTTTAAATTAACTTTGCATATATCATAGATGCATGACTTTTCCAAATAGCTTTGCAGACACTGCAAAGCCGTAGAAATATTTTCCTGCTTTTTAAAGTATTCCAGAAGCTCATCAATTTAGTGGATGCTGTCCAATTGAATATAATTATCTATACAGATGTTAAAATAGTAATTATCCTGTTGTGTTATGTAAGTGTCTTACAAGATAGTAATGAGATTATGATGATGAATGTTTACTGTGTTCATGCTAAACGCACAACAAACTCATGTCGTCACCCATCATTATGTACACACACTTCAATACACATTATTCATTAAAATTACTCCTATCTCATTCTTTTTCTTTCTATTTCACTTTTTTTTTTTTTTTTTTTTTTTTTTTTTTTTTTTTTTTGCTGATTAAAACCAAATATTCAAATGCCAAAGCGTGCGACTAAAGTAAACAATGCTCCCCTTCATAAAGTGATTATGGTAGGATCAGGTGGTGTTGGAAAATCTGCTTTGACTCTTCAATATATGTATGGAGACTTTGTTGAAGAATACGATCCTACAAAGGCTGACTGTAAGTTGTTTCTTTTAAGAAAAAATAAAATAAATGAGATTGTACATACTTATTTAATTATAAAGAAAAGCATATCGAAAAAAGATCATGTTGGACGGAATTGATTGTCAAATTGACATTTTGGATACAGCAGGACAAGAAGAATATGCCGCTGTAAGTTTATCTACTATTTATGTGTGCTTTATCACTCATTGGCTACTTAATAACATAGATTCGAGATAACTACTATCGTTCAGGAGAAGGTTTTTTATGTGTTTTCTCTGTATGTGAGCAAGAATCTTTAGATCACACGCAAGAATTTAGAGACCAAATTTTGCGCGTTCTGGATGATGAATCTGTAAGATTTAAACTTAAATCATGCTATAATTATATTCTAATTTAATATGCATATAAATGTACAGATTCCGTTTGTTTTAGTTGGAAACAAAGTTGATTTAGCTCATCTTTGTGTAGTTGATTCTAATGAACCCCAGCAAATCGCTCAAAATTGGGGCTGCCCATATATTGAGACGTCTGCTAAAACCAGACAAAATGTTGAAGAAGCTTATTGTACTTTAATGAGGTTAATTGCAAAAAGAAAAGAAACTTTATACCGTGAAGAAGCAAAATCAAAAAAGAGTTCATGTATAATTTTGTAGGGAATTTTAGTAGATTTCTATATCAATAAATCATGATTTTGTAGCTTGTTTAAGAATAGCTTAATTGTGTTAAATCCGGTCGTCAAAGCCGATGATTTGGTTCATAGTATTATCTTACTCCCTATTATAATACAGTTTTGACAATATTTTGGCCAGATAAATGATTGATAATAAAATAATTGATTGAAATGTTTAAAAAAAGACCACCATTTGTATTTCACTTATTTTTTCAAGTAACAAGAAAACAAATTTTTTCCATTAAGTTTTAAGAGTTATTTATCAGATGTTGCTCCTTCTATTTGTATTTTTTAATTCCGTAGCTCATTTATGAGTGATTTATTTTTTATTTTTGTCAAAAAAAGAGCATATTTTTCTACTTTATGTGTCACTGAGTGAGACAAAATCAAATCTTTATTTACAAAAGTAATAATAATATGTGTGTATATAGTTTGGAATATGATGAGATTCCCTGTATAATTATAAATAGGTATATTCTAATCAGGTCATAATGGAAGAAGCTAAGTTTCTTCTATTTGTATCATTTTTACTTGTAGCATACCCTTCAGATTTATACTGATGGTAACGTCGAGAAGTATTGCTGTCAGAATGTAATTGTTGCTGATTTATAACAGGAAGGTATGACTTTTTAAAGTTGCTGTCTAATGGGCCCAGTGGTGTGTATTTCTTCTTTTCATCTACTGTAGATTTGATAAATGTGGAATTGATATGATAACCTTTAGTGCAGAGCGGTGCTTTATTTATGCAATGAGGATGAAAATTCAGATGGCAATCTGTTTGTTCATGTTTTAGTAAGTATGCCATAAACATTTGCACTGGAAAATAAACTCACCTTGGCAGCTTTTGACCCATAATCGTTTCATCTGAATACTGCAACCATAGCACTTTTCCCCTTTTTGATATGTTTGGTAATCAACGAATTGATGAGTTAAGAAATTATTACTGTTACCAAGCTCCAAAAATGTTTCACTTTTACTCTTTTTCATTGTGTGTTTTTCCTTTGGCAGAGATAAAAAAGATGGGTCTTGATCGAAATATGTCTTCATCCATTTCATTTTCATAAGATCATATGCACTTGGCCTGTCTTCTGGGTTCTTTTTGAAACAAGCTAATAAAAATTCTCTTGCTTCATCAGATAAAGCAATATTCTGTGGAATAGGTGGCTCATCGTCTTCCACAATGCGATAGAGTGCTGCGAATGAAGGAATGCCTGCATAAGGTGGTTTACCTGTTAGCATTTCTACAATAGTACACCCTAATGACCAAATGTCTGATTTAGCAGATGCGCCTGCAAATTTAATCACTTCAGGTGCCATCCAGTTAGGTGTTCCTGCAGGTTCGCCTGTATTTTCATCATCTTTCATCTTTAAACTCAAAGAAACACCAAAATCAGTCAGTTTAAGGCCGCCAGTTTTTGTGATTAGGATGTTTGCAGCCTTTAAATCACAATGAATGACATCTTGAGAATGAAGATAACGAAGTCCTGATAATATTTTGTATGTATATGAAGCTGCTAAGTTCTCGGGAAACTTTCCAAATGCCTTAATGTTATTATGAAGGGATCCCATTTCTACATATCTATACAATATATTAATAAAGAATTATATCACAGTAAGTATACATAACTTACTCTAAAATTATGTTTAGATATTCCTTATCTTTGGAAAATCCTTTATACCTTACAATGTGCTCACTGTTGAGATGTTTCAATACACCTACTTCATTCTATTGAAATGCCTTTAATACAAGCATTAAATTATAAAGCTGTTATCTTACCATATCATCACATTCCATTTGGTTTCTTTTGATCCTTTTTATGGCTACATACTCCCCAGTATCCATGTTAAGGCCACCAAATACTTCTCCAAACTGGCCTTTACCAATGCTTTTACCCAGAGCCTATTAAAAATCACTTTGTTATTTTTATATTTCTCTTTGTAGTAGTGTCAAAGACTTACATAAACTGCGGATGTTCCATCATCACTTTCAACAGTGAGAGCACAAGACCCCATTTTTTTCAGAGAAGTTTTTCTGTTGGTATAATCTGTATAATACTTCATTTTGTTATCAGATGTATTCTTTTTCTTGGTATCTGTTGTCTTGGTTGTAACAGTAATATTAGTAGCAGCTACTAAAGGCGTTGATTTGGAAGGCTTTGGCATGGGCATTTTATTGCTTGTAGTACTAGATGCACCAGAATTGGCTTTTTCTATAGCCATGTCATTGGAATTATCTGAAGCAGAGTATCGCTTTATTTTGACCGTACTTGGTTCTATCGCTGTTAAATGATTATTTGTAGTAATCATATGTACCCGAGACTTGACATATCCTCCTGTTCCTCCACCTTTGTTGCTTTGCTGTTGCAATTTTTTTTTTACATCGCCAGTAAATTCCAGGCTTCGTCGATCATTTGGAGATCTTTTGGGCCATTCGGAGATCATCTTTTTATTATTCTTGTTGTTTGGAATGTAAGGTGCACTTGCACTCTTTGTCTTTGTATGTAGCAGATATTGTTGTGCTGCTGTTGCTGTGGTATTCGTACTTTGAGGGGTAACAGGTGGCGAAGGCAACTTTTTTTCATCAGTAAATGATGAGTTTGAGAAGCGCTTATGATGAGTGGGTCTACAAGGATTACCATGTTTGTTGATCTGTAACACATTATATGCATTACTGTTACATGTAACAGCTGTTGGAGGCGATGCAGTTGTAAGTAATTGGGAATTACGGCTACCGCTCTTTTTGCCAATTGTAAGAAATTCTGATGTAGGTTTAGTGGGTATAACTTTTCTTTCGCACATGATACGTTTAATTGCGAGAAGGCAGGAAACAACACTCTGCATTCTTTTTCCTTCTACCAAATCTACGGTTTGGAATAGATCAGATTGGGGTATATGGAGCTATGTTGACAAATAAGTAAGTTTAGAGGCATTTTTAATAGTATTGTTTTTACGTACACTTTCTGCTACACGAAGAAATTGCCCAATGTTATCTTGCTTTATATCAAATAAAATTAATAAAAAAAAAATGCAATTGTATACAATTGAACCTTACATATGCAAAAATAGTACCGCCTTCGTTTTTAATAATACATTCGTTTGGTGAAAATCGTTTAATCAACCTAAATACAATATTAAGTTGTCTGTTTTCAAATTTCACGATTACTTCATTTCACATACTCGCACAATAAAATACCGTCTTTCAATATATCTTGAAGAGAGCCTTTTGGCAATTCTTTTCCATCAAGCGTTTCAATCAAGAATTGCTTAGCTACATCTTCTGGCTTTTGTTGAAAAACTGGCGTTGGAGATGATGAGTTACTGCTATAAATGGCTGCCATGAAATTTATTTATTTTTTTTGAGAAAAATAATGAAAAAAAGCAAAATGGATAAATACCCAAAAATAAATGATAATAAAAGAGAAAATAGTTGTATGTATCTTGCCAAAACAGGGAATAATTATACAACACTTCAATTACGTTCTAGTACGACCCTGCGGTCTACTTTGCTTGCTCTTTATCGCTTCAAAAAGAAAGCGTAAACATATTACCCAATATGGAATCCAAACTTCGACAATGTAAACTTTTGTAAAATATAGAGTCACTGTTATTTTTGTTTAAATGCAAATGGAAACTGAACTAAACATGATTTAAATGGTTGAACGGCTCAATGGTCCATGGTTTTATTTCGGCAATCTACAGTTTGGGTCAACTTTTCTTCGATGTTTCTTTTTGGTCTAAATACGTAATTGATGTAGTAATAGTCCTGGTTAATCATACAATTTGGCTGAGTATTTAAGAATAGATTTACAGGATAGCTATCGTGTTTCAAAAAGTTCAATAGGCCTTTAATTCATTTCATCAAACCAGAAAATAGCGAGAAATCTCGTGTAAAGGCCAATTATTTTGTTTCTAATCTCAATTTTTTGATGATTGCTATGGATATTAAGGTCCGATGTCAAAACCAAATCCGTTGCTAAGGATTTACCTGGTTACTATGGTGTTCCTGAATGTCAAGTAATGAATAACGGCATGATTTACAAACAGCATGATTTACAAACGTCAAGGCATTAAACCACCATGCTTAGTATTCATTTTACTGTCCGACAACGATTTTATGATGATGATGAGCTGTTTCTAGTTCGGGCACGACGCTCATTCACTCAGATTTGATATACACACCGTTTGTTTGTTTCGCTATCTTTTTCTCTTTTCTTACTTTTTTTAAATCTACTCGCAAAAAGAAAAATGAAGTATACTTTTATTTCGGTTCCTGCTTTAGGAGATAAGCAAAATACCTATTTGAATATCAAGGGAAAGTTGACCGACTTTGCTCAAGTTTACAAGTTGAATATTCCTGAATTTAAGGTTGGAATTTTTGTCTTCGCTTTTGCAGAGTAGATATTTAACCAAATTTTAGATTGGTACTTTAGATGCGTTGGTAGTTTTGTCAGATGACCTTGTTAAATATGATACTGTATTTGAACAATCTGTTAATAAGTTGGCCGACATGTTGAATAATTTATTAAGAGGCCAACAAGCTAATTTGCAAGATCAATTATTGGTTAATGATAGTAAATATATACATATATATAATTTGTTCTATTTGTAAAAACGCGTTAAATAACCTGATAACATAGAGCCTATTGATCAATATATTTCAACTTTCCAATGGAATACTATGAAATATCGTACAGATAAATCTTTACAAGAAACTACTGCTACCTTGAGTCAGGTATTTTGTTATAAAAATTATGAAACATCAAACAAAAATCCGCTAAACAACAAAAAATGACCCCCTTTTTTATACAAAATATAGGAAGTTACAGCTATTGATAATGTTATGAAGAACAAAATGAATTTGTATACCCAGAATAAGAACGCACTTCAAACATTACAGCGTAAACAAACGTAAGGTATCATTTTGATTCTTGTTCCCTTTATTAAAACTTTGCATTTTAGGGGTAATTTATCTGTTCGCAACTTGAATGGTATTGTCAAGAAGCAACATTGCGTTTTGAATTCAGAATTCTTGACTACCTTGATTGTTGCTGTTCCCAAAACACTCTTTAAGCAATGGAATAACAGATATGAAACTTTAACAGATATGGTTGTTCCTCGTTCTTCAGTGTAAGTTATATATATATTTTGTTATATCATTTATTTATTTCATAAATAGTAAAATTGCTGAAGATGAAGAGTTTGGATTATTTACTGTTACAATCTTCAAGAGAGCTACTGATGAATTTAGTCATAAGGCAAGAGAAGAAAGATTCATCCCTCGCGATTTCACCTACGATGAAGATGCTTTGCAAACTCAACAACGTGAATTAGAGGAAGTATCTGCTACTGAACGTGAGCAACAAGCTGAATTGTTACGTTTAACAAAGACAAACTTTGGTGAAACTTTTGCTTCTTGGTTGCATCTTAAAGCTCTTCGAGTTTTTGTTGAATCAGTTCTTCGTTATGGCTTGCCTCCTGATTTCTCTTCAGTTACTATTTCACCAAAGCCTAAATTTGAAAAGAAGATTGATGAAACTTTAGTTGCTCAATATGGTCGTTTAGGTGGTGTTCATGGTCAAGCTATCAAGAATGATAATCAAGATGAGCTTTTGGATCATGACTTACAATCTGTTAATGATAGTAGTTACCGACCTTATGTTCAATTTGAACTTGATTTTGAGTATGAACGTAGATAAAAAAAAAGTTTAATAAAAAATATCCCATCAATATCAAGAAATAAATAATTGCATTTTATTATATTAAGTTTAATATTGAGAAGCCATTTGTTGGCATTGTTTTAATGCATCTAAATACCATTTACAGGCAGACATGTCATTATTTGTAGCTTCAAGACATTGTGTAAATGCTTTAGCATCTGCTTCACAAGATGCTCCATTTTGATTTTGTGCAGCCATAGGTTGTTGGTAGGATTGTTGATATTGTTCTTGGGGTTGTTCTTGGGGTTGAGATTCGCTACTACCACCAAACATGGATGAAACACCATTGGCCATAGTGTGTCCTACAGCAGAGCCAACAGCGACACCAGCTGCAGTAGATGCCACTAAAAAAATGTAAATTTAGTTTCAATTGTTATCAAAAACAGAAAAACTTACTTTGAGCAAACATGCCAGGTTGACGAGGCTGTGTGGTAGAAGCTGGAGGAGGTGCCTGATGCTGCACGGGAGCATGTTGTTGAGGTGGGGGTGTTTGTCTTGAAGGCATGGTGTGAGCGCTACGAGATTGTTGAGTAGGTCCAGCACGGCGAGTCTAAGCTATACATTAATATCTATCATTTCGATATGTATAATCTAATTTTACCTGTCTTGAACGAGCCATATTAATTTAAGTCGTAATTAATGAAAGAGAAAAAGGTAAAGATTCGTAGCAACTCTTGCATTTTTGTGTACTATTTATACCCTCATTGGGGTTTAATTGCAAACTACTATTGGCAGATGCTCTTCATGATTGGATCTTACGGAAAAGACGGGTAAGTTATGCGTCAACTAGATTTATTTCCGGCTGGGCCTATGATTCTGGCAAGTTCTTTCTAATTTAAATAATGACGAATTCCCTAGTTGCCCGACACTTTTTCTTTTACTTTCTATTTATACATTAAAATGAATCAATCAGGAGCTACCGCAGGATCAAAAGAATTTGGCTCAAGAGAAAAAGCCGTTGAAAACCAATACGTTCGTGAAAAGGTAAAATTTATTCAATGTATATTTTACCATCTTCAAGTTAATTAGATTGGTTCGAGTAGGAAGCTGAGCAATTAAAGGCATTAAAAGCTTCAATGGACGCTGCCGCCGCAGCCAAGAAAGAAGCCAGCAAGTCCGATAGCAAATAAATCGATAATAGGAATCGATAGACATTTTATTCAACATGTAAGTTATTAAAGCAAAAATATATTATGGCATAAATTAATTTATATTCGTTGCCAGGTAATCATTTTCAATATTTTTGTTGTAAATAAACATTTTCTGGAAATTAATTATTCATAAAAAAAGAAGTATCGTAAACATATTCATATTCATTACTGGAGATCTAGCTCGATAAAATTAAAATGTTCACATCCATTACTTACTCTAATAATACTCTCGGAAAAAGCTACACTTCTTAAGTTAAAATGGTTTTGATATTTTTTTTAAGTACCTGTTCCAGCAAAATTGATATTTCAGTTTCAATCTTCAAAAGCGGAGTGTGCCTCTTTTCTAACGAACCTTAAACCAAACACCTTTTAGGATATATCTTGGACACTGCTAAATATATATGAATTGCTTACATTATGCTACCCATTTCTTAATTTATTCCATATGTCACAAAATACTTAAAAACAGGTAAACTCCACTTCTTTCTCCCTAAAAACTGGGTCTCATTTTTCATCCCTGCTCTACTTTTTTTTTTCTTGAATAACACAAAGAAAAACTATATACTAATGTACCTAAGATGATCAACTTTCATTCAAAGACAAGTATTCGGAAATGTCATATCTTTAGCAATTGATATAACATTTTCAGTACTAATGTTTCAGATTTTTATACGAATTACACTGATAAAAATTAAAAACTTTGAACTCTCATATCTCTACAAAAAATTAAGTTATACTGATACTTCTTGATAGTAAAACTTACTTATTTTATAATGTCTTATAACATGCTTAAGCATGAAAAATATTTAATCACTTTTTTTTTTCTTTTTCTTTTTTTGACATTTTTTTTTTTTTTTGTAGTAGTAGTAGATTCCAAATATTCGTTAAATTGAGCAGCGATTGTTTTTTATTCTTATTATAGATCTCAGCAAGCTCTATTAGATTTATTTAAGTTTTTTTCTAAAATACTAATTTTTCGTAGGGATATCCTTAAAAATGTGTAAAAAAAGAATATCCTCAGTTCTGCTCCAAAAAAAGGCCAGTACACGCTCGTCTCAAATTTTGAATTTGCAGAAAAATTGACAAACACCTTCTTCTTTTCTCTACAAAAAGTATAGCCAAAACGTTTATTAATGGCTCAATTGATAGATGATTTTGCTGCGCGGTATATCAACTATTTAAATTTGAAATATGTTTATAAAAAGTGGTGTGTAGCTTCAAAAAACCGTTAATATGTCAATCGCATTTTACGCAAAATTTAATGTAAGACATTTGTTCTCATTTTATTCAAGTAGATGCAAAATTTAAAACTCTAAAAAAAAACTATTTAATACTCTAGATTAGCTTACTTTGCAGCTTATAAGTCATTGAACACTTTTGGTTTTTGAATCATTTTTCGATCAATTTGTCACACCATTGGAAAAAGGTGCAAAATGGGATATTGTTGCATGCACAGTTCAGTGTAGGTACCTTGGTTAAGATTATGGCACAGTTTAATAGGACATGCTCTGTATTGCTGTGTAATATGGTATAAAGCTTAGTTAATGTAATGGAGTACTATGTTCTTGGGATAGTTTAGGCTATTAAGAAAGAAGTACTTTAGGGTGGACGTTGGTGTTACTAATGTATTTTCAATATTGCTTTTGGCAATACTTACTATGTATTAATGGAGGTTAATATTTGACAAGCGGTATTAAGTAATATTGAGGGTTGTGTTTTAATATATTTATTTGAGTAAATTATTAAAATGGTGTAGAAGAATAAAACAGATATTTTCACTAATGTTTTAATATCTGTTTCTGCTTGAGTATTTATATGATTAATTACTGAAACAATTCATGCAGTTACTACTGCTATGTAATGTGAATCATTACAGTTAATATCGTGAAATGCGGGATTATTGTATCTCATAGGTTTGATTGAATATGTAAATACATACTTATTTAGATTAGTCTTTATTAAGGAAGTTTGGATATAAAAAAAATTATGTTTTCCATATTATAATAAAGTTCTTTAATTTTAGTGTGCTGTTTTATTTTATAACGTTTCTCTTTATTTTTATTAAATGATTTAGTACATATTTTCAGCTTGGAGATTAGTATAATCTCCTGGTGTAACAGATATAAACTACAAATTTTCTGAATAAACTACTATGACAATCACTGCAGAAACTGTTTTAGGTGAAGATGTTATTGGAAAGGTATAACTTTATAACAATCTTACGGAAAGAAACAAATAACTGCAAATTTTAAAATAGCTGTTTTCGGGTTTTTTTCTATAATGTCACACTACGGGAAAAAAGGTGTAAAATGAGGTATAAACTGCAACTTTTCTGAAAAAACTACTATGATATTCGCTGCAAAAACTGTTTTATATGAAGATTATATTGGGAAGATAAAACTTTATAATAATTTTACGTAAAAAAATAAATAACTGCAAATTTTAAAATTGCCAATTTTACGTTTTTCCCGTAGTGTCAAATTAATTTTGGAACTCAGTTATGATAGGTTTTACGTTATAATGTGAAATATTATTTTGATTATCTCGGCGAAAAATCAATATTTTTTGGGAAAACAAAAACGGCAGAGTAGTTTCCAACAGGATCTATTTTGCAATTACAAAAATTTAGCATTTCAATTGAGGTACTCAGTTACTTTAATCGATTTTAAGTTAATTTTGGTTAATATTGAGCCAGTACAACTATTTTCTGAAAGACATCGATAGCCTATAGAGAAGGGAGGCATATATTCTTAGCTTTGACGTAATTTGATTTAATATTGAGCAAAAATTTGAAAACCATCTAAACCTACTTTTTACAATCATAAAAAACTGATGCTAAAATCTGATTACGGGAAATTTTGGTCCAAATAACTTTTTCCAGCGACTTTACATGATGAGAGAAGAGGTTAGAGTTACATATCTTTTATGCACTGACCTCAAAGACCAAATTTTACAATCCAGTGTGTGCCAGGAAAATCATTAGCAAATTGCACCTATAGTTTACTGCGCAATGTATTGAAAAAATTAAACAGGTAATTTCTATGAATACCAATCCGCCCAAGTAAATTTCCAGTCTTTCACCTTACAAAGACGCTGATTGGGAGAGAGCTATTTAGCTAATAGACCTTATTTTTGTAAAAGGGCAATAAAGAGTCTAGTAATTAATCCAATTACGGAGAATGTAGGGTTTTTGTAATGATTTGATCCATTACATTCTTACTTAAACCCAATTATTGTATAATCAGCTCCCAAGTCATATAAGTACCAATAATCTATGCATACTAAATGAACATTAGTGAATTTATCTGTTTCTTTCTTCCCTTTATATATTTATAACCCCATTCCAAATAAATATATTTTATTACTCAATTATCATTGATACTTATAACCAATTGTTATATAATCCAATATAATCCAACCATAGGTATTAATCGTATAGTAGTAATAGCAATTACAATTAGTAACACCAACCTCTTTTCCCCAAATCATAGTATCAAAGTCAATTTTATAATTCACATATTATATATCCCAATTGACAACCCCTTGATTATATAGATTTATTACACAATGGCAACTTCATAACAAAATTAAATTCCCAATCGTCGGCTACTCCACTATATCATGCCACGGATATTTGATTCTCCACAGTGTTCAGTATGCCTACTCTCTATTGATTCTGCTGACCATGTTCTCTTCTTCTGTCCTAAGAAGGAAAAGATATGGCAGGGCATCATCTTTGAATTTCTCTGGCCTACCATCTCCATTGCTGATATTAAGGAGGCTCTCATGTCTTTGGATTTCTCCAACATTTGGTACAGCCAAATTAAGGATGTAAAGCCATACATGATCCTATTCATCACCATCTCACAAATCTGGCTGGCTCAAATGCGCTTTGTATTCGACAAAACTCCAATTCTTCCTGCAGAAATATTGGCCACTATCCGCAAGCAAATTCATCAACGAATTGCTGAGGATCAGTGCCATTCCCTCCTGTAAAGCTTTACATCTTAGAATGAGTCAATTTATATCGTCTTAATTATTCTTATATTAGTTATCCATTATCTCTTTATCTTTATTATTATATGTTATCATTTAAATTGCACCCGCCTCTTCGGCAAGACCATTTACTCTTGTCGTACACGGATCAATCAATAAAGAAGATTTTTTTTTTAAAAAAAAAATAACAAAATTAATTAAACACCCTCTTTATGTATAATCAAAATTGTTGGGCGATGTGTTCTGCGTTTATCTTCAAAAATTTCAAGTTATAATTATCAATACAAATAGCTATAAGTAAATAGCTATAAGAAAAAATAATAGAAAACCGTTTACCTTTTATTCCTTAAACGAGTTACTTTATTATTAGATGGCCTGTAGTAGTTAATGGTAAAACAATAGTAAAAAAACATTATTTACGTAAATTTTGATGGGGTGTTTGATAAAACAAAACTTCAAGATAGATTATTAGTCTAAGTTTAAACATCAGTAGCAAAATGTACATTTACATTGTACATGTTATATCAGAATATAGGTATGGCTCTACTGTAGTTGTAATCTCATGATATTGTTATTGTTACACTATTAATAACTGATTGTATCACCTAATGATCTCCTTTATATATAATCTCGTTCTCTACATTGAATAAAATCCACCTTTTACTCTTGTCTAATTCTTATTAGTTACAATATAACAGTACATACTGTATATGGTTACCGTCAAACTTTAAACCCTCTTTGCTTGGGCATTTTTAAGCTATTGGTGATAAAATGAATGTAAAAATGCATTCTGCCACTGGTAACTATATATTTATTTGGCCTTATATTTGTGTATCTACATAATTTAAAGTTTATTAACTGATTATACACACTTTATGAAGGATTTGCATTTGTTAATATTTTGGCAAATTTTACAATGTGAATTCGAAGACTATTTATCTAATATATTGAACAGTTTAGCACATTTTTGGTTTGAAATACAGTGAAATTATCTGTGAATTATATACATATGTTTTATTTGCACATTCGTATGTATATCTAAAATCCGTTACATCTTCAAATCCTCAACTGCAGGTATTGGTATTGTGCCAATTCTATGTTTGCTATCAATTTTGAGAACAATTTTAGCTTTTTCAAACAACACATTCCGGCTTTAGCGCTGCTTCCTGTGGTATGGCAAATGTCTGATCATTTAATAGTTTCACTGTTTCTGTTTCAAAAGAAATCATCATTTGACTCAAACCAACTTTCATGAACTCAATATGATTGGCCTCTAATACAACATGTATAAAATAAGCATTATATATTTATTCGCCTGAAAGAGAATAATTATTATTGAGAAATATTAAAAAAGAAAAAGAGGAGAATTAGAAATAAAAAAGGTGGTGTTCATGTCTAATATGAAAAAGAGAGACATTTATGCAAAGGAACAAGAATATAGAGAGATCATAAAATAAAAAAGGGGAAGAGTTATGAGAGAATAAAAGGTAATATTAGAACAATAAATAGTGTAAAGAGAAAAAGAAAAAAGAGAAAATTAAGCAGTGGCGCTCTTGGGTCTGAAGCTCATGATGCAACCGTCTTGAGGGTAAATAGTAGCAAAAATAGAGATATCATCACTCTTTTCAGTACGTGTATGTGTCCATTCTAATTGAAGAGATGATTGTGCAATAACAGCCATCAAATGCATAATGGCAAATTCTTTACCAAGACAATGATGAGGTCCATTACCAAAAACCATAAAGTTCTTGGGGAACTTTTCAGCAATACCATTAG
This sequence comes from Mucor plumbeus, assembly GCA_016758945.1. Taxonomy (NCBI): domain Eukaryota; kingdom Fungi; phylum Mucoromycota; class Mucoromycetes; order Mucorales; family Mucoraceae; genus Mucor; species Mucor plumbeus. Next base: position 18,501 of record JAEPRC010000115.1, read on the forward strand.
GTCCCCATCTATCGGGGTCAAAGGCATCAGGATTAGGATATGCGGTAGGATCATGAAGAGCAGGATAGGTAGTAGGAATGACCATTGCTATTAAATTAAATTAAATTAAATTAAATTAAATTAAATTAGAGATTGCCATGAATTAAAATTGTATATGATTATACTTACAGCCCTTGGGGACAGTATAGCTAGGAGTAAGGGGCCATTCACGAGTAGTTTGATAAGGTACCATCAATACAGGAGGACGAAGACGAAGAATTTCTTTAACAACTTGACGAAGATAAGGACTCGATTCCATTTGCTCCAAAGTAAGTTCTTGTGTAAGATCACCCTTACGAACTTGAACTTGTTCAGCAAAAACCTTTTCAAGGACTTCGGGATGATCAGCCAACAATTGATAAGCCCAAGTTAAAGCAGATGAAGTAGCATCTTGAGAAGCAAAGAGGAAAGTTAAAAGAGTCAAAGCGATTTCGCGATCATCAAACTTTCTGGGAGCAGGTTTACCAGCTTCAGCACATTCAATTTCATATTCATTCATAGAATTAATCCAAGCATCCATCATAGATTTAATTTCGGCACCCTTATTGGCCATTCTGATACGACTATCTTTAATACTTTCAATAAAATGCTTGACAATGTATTTACGGGACTGAATAGCCTTATAAACCTTTGTACCAGGCAAAGGAATGGGGAAATTGACAAGCTCTAATGCAGCAGTAATATTGAAATATTCTTGAGAAATGGTAGATGCAACCTCATCAGACATATAATCACCCATGAAGACACGAAGAGATGCTTCCATGTTAAGTTCACGGAAACGTAATTGATATTGTTCTGAAATACCACCTAAAGCAAGCCATTCATCGAAATGCTTTTGATAAACTCTTTCTTGAATGGGAATATAGATACCCAATGCTTTACGAGTAAATAAAACATTTAAACCCTTACGGTAATCAACATGAGCTTTGCCGCCCAAGAAAACCCAGTTATCATCACAAAGAATATATTTCATTGAATCAACAACAGCAGGAGAAACATAAGCAGGAGAGTTGAGGATCTTACGACTCAATTCACAAGTAGAAGCAATGACTACAAATCTATAGGGTTGTCAGATTAATATAACGGAGATTGAATGATGCTACACAACCACATCTGCACTAATGAAACAGAAACCCCAACCCCCGCGCATTTACAAATTTGATAAGCAACAATCAAAATAAGAAATGCTTATGTGATGATGAATGAAAATAAATTATAGAGAAAAATATTTACCTGTCAAACACACTAACACATGATAATTCCCCACTTTTCCATTTGCTCATATATCCTTCGAATGTAGGATAAAGAGAATCCATGAAAGCACCAATGATTGGAATTTTAAAGCTAGGACCAGGCAAGGACTTCTTCTTTTTAAGGTAGACATATTGCTCATAAGCAAACAACCCAACTACAGCTGAACAAATAACAGCTGTGGTTGATACATTTTGTTGAGAGAAAGCAGTTTTCATAAATGAAGCTACTGTATTCTTTGCTGATTCAATAGAACGAGGATCAAAAATACTAAGATATATATATATACATCAGAAATCATGAAATTTTGACTTTTTTTTTTTTTTTTTTTTTTTTTTTACCTTGATGAAGACATACTGTTTACTTATTTATAATAAAAAATGGTTAGATTTATATAAACAAAACAGTAATGTTTTAATTTGCATCACATCGCGTATCTTTATTTTACCTAATTTCTTTTTTTTTTTTTTTTTTACTCTGACTGATTTACGATTAAATAAAATGAAATTATAAAAAAATTCGAAAAAAAAAGAAAAGAAAAAGAGATAAAGAAAAAAGTGAAAAAAGAAGAAAAGAGAAAAGAACAAGATGTTGAACGAGAAATTTTTTTTTTATTCAGAAACCCAAATCATACAAAGAGCATTAGGGAACACAAGGAAAATTATAAATCATTGTTTTATATAAAAAAGCTGTTGTCGGCTTAAATGAAACTAAAAAAAAAAAAAAAAAAAAAAAAAAAAAAATTGCTGTCAATCATCCCATCGAAATCTTTCAAGAAAGTTTACTCTTTGATCCCAATGTGATAAAATATGGTTTTGATACTGAAATTGTATTTGCAGAGCACCCTTCAGTTAATCTGGTTTTTTTTATATGTTACATACACAAATTTTATTTGAACAAAACAAATCTTTTTGTTTGTCTGCTACCGTCTCCGAATAATCCTTCTTGAAGTAAAAAAAAAAAAAAATCTTCTGGTGCCATTGCTGTTAGGTGTCATGGTAAAACGTAATTTTTTTCCTCTTTGTTTCATAATTTCTTTTACCCCACAATTTATTATGAACGATTTCATTTCAACTCGCAATTGGTTTTACTTTTTTTTTTTAGTAAAGCATTAGACACAGCAGTAGAAGAACGTGATAAAAGTTAATTCATATGCTGTTATTCTATTTAACTTTTTTCGGCCCGATTCAACTAAGTAATATATAGATATAAAAAAGTAAATCCGGTAAACAAATCATCCGCGTAAACTTATCGTGGTACAAATCCAATGATCTTGTTAGTGTCTCAAAATACAAAAATAAAGGTTAGTCAAACCACTTGCATTTAATAAGCATTGATATTTAATGATATAATAAAAAAAAAAAAAAAAAAAAAAATACAGAGAAAAAGTCAGAGACTATCTCAAAAGTTTCTGATATTTCTACTGAAAACATGCGATCTGAAACAGTAAATCCCAATTAATAGTATTGCTGGCTTATTGTTCTCATTATAACAAATATCTAACATAGAATCACCCCATAAAATTAAGGGTTGCATTGTTACATTTCTAAATGAGAGAAAAAAAAAAGAAAGAACTTTTAAATCAGAAGAACAAAATAAAAAGAAAAGGATATGTTATTCAAGGGTAAACTTATAAGCCATCATTTCTGATACATTCACTAGAAACCTACCATGCCTCTTTTAAAGATAATTTTTTTATAAGTAATTGTTATAATCTTTATGATGGCTGGTTCATCCGGAACGGAAAAATTTTTTTTCCAATTTTTTTTGTATCACACGAGATTAATTTTTGAGTTTATGTCAAAAATATAAGTAAATATCGTGTTGGTAGTAGTGCATCAAGACTATAGTTACTAAATAATACGCATACGATTACTAAACAAAGATACCGCAGTATTTTGGATCGCCAATACACAATTAAATCCTAGGAGAAACCAATCTGTGCCTGAATTTATATTTCTTGTTGAAATATATAATAGTATAGGTCATTACAGTTACACGCTTAGATCATTTTATTTTTTATCTATATACAGCAAACAATATAAACATTAGCATACATGTGATAGGGTAGTGTGAAAACTTACAATGCATATTAGCATCCTTGAATGTTTATTTTTCTCTTGTTTTGTTTATATCACGCTTGGCAGATCAGAAAATCATTGATGGTCAGATGTTGTGTGTTTCGTACTGTAAAAACGAGCCATATATGTCATATAGCTTCATTTGCAGTTTATATACTTATTGTAATATAGTCTAACTTTTTACTATATTCAAAAATAAAGTCTCCCTATCAGCACGATGTTGATTTAGATTTAAGATTTAAGATTTCTGCCTACATTTCATTTTTGACCCAGACATTTTTATTCAGATAATAATAGCGCAGTAATGAATAAAAGTGTATTTGTTTTGTTTACCAAACTGACCACTATCGAAAACTAGTACCTATAAGTTCCCATACACAGAAAGCGTCCTCTCGCTTTATTATATAAATATGATACGAATGATCTCGAAAATTATGTTAGAATTTCTATTAGCTTCCATGGTGTACTAAATATCCTTATACGTAATTCAAATATAGAAATACTTCGTTTTTTGTCGCACAATTTAACATGCTATACAACTAAAATCCCTTCAGTAATACAAGTAAGCGAGGTGAGGGTACATTGCATTAAGTCTAGGCACTACATAATCTTGCTCTGTTGTTCACATGGAATGTAAAATGATTACATTTAGTCTATATCTTGATTTGCTTTATGGTGAGTAAATACTAAATCGTACAAATCAAGTGTAAAGCCTCATTTCCCCCCTTTTTTTTTTAGAGTTACCATCATTCAAATGATGTGCAACAAGATTAGAGTTCAAGTAGTACAATACCATAGCGTGGAATATCTTGTGGTTCATTTGTTCTTCCGAGTTCTTGTATACATTTACCCTAAAAATACTTATTAAAGTCTTTTAAAAAATTACGATATAACCTCAAGATGCGCGTTACCATTGACAGATATTCTTGTAGATCAACCTTAAATTTTAAAGATAATTGCAAATTATTTGAAGACGTGAAATTACATTACACATATAATAACATCCTCTTTAATATTAATGGAGCTTGATTTAAGTAATTAGATCGTAAATAGGTTTAGAAAAACGTGCTGTAAAACCTAAATTTTGTATTATTAATCATCTGCTTAAGATTTGTACCTTATTTTCAACGGTATCTTCAAGATGACATTAAATAAAGTTCTGAAAAGCAGGACAGGTTCAAAATAATACTATTTGTTTCGGCTTTAAATGTTTACATACAGATCCTCTGCGTACGATATGGACAGTACTCAGCGCTTACTAACACAAGGCTTACCGCTGTCATACACAATGCGGTGAGCATAAGTTAAAAGATAACTTTGTAGTACTTTAAAAATCATTTCTATTTTGGATGGTACGCTAGAAGATGGGCACGTCAATTACATACATATATGGATTCGACGTTTCCACTGGATATTGGATTATCAATGAGCAAGTTTTAATTTACGGTAGATCTTATCTCTTCAATATAGAGCAAATCGATTCTTAAGATATATCAAAATTGTATTAAATGTTTTTTTGTTTTTTTTTCCTTTGTAAGCGAATTTAATTTAAATAATTCAGACTTAATCTTTTTTCCGAAGTTACACTTGGCCGAATTATGCAACATAATGTATAGTAAATTAAATTTTTATATCAAACGTTATAAAAATGCTCAAAATTATTCGTCTAATAGACATGTTTTATATATATATTGTAACAAAATTTCTCTCCTATAATTTCTACTTGAAACAGTATGATTGTTTTGGTACGAGGAAAACTAAAGTTCCAAATTCCAACATTCAAAATTGGAGCGTACCCTCTATCCTATAGCTACTCCCATATTAGATACTTTTTAGGGTGTATCTTAGACACTGCTAAATACATAAATTGGTAGTACTATACTACCCGTCCCTAAGTTTATCTTATATCTCATAAAAGTCGTAAGTCTCAAAAACAGGTAAACTCCACTTCTTTCTCCCTAAAAACTGGGTCTCATTTTTCATCCCTGCTCTACTTTTTTTTTTCTTGAATAACACAAAGAAAAACTATATACTAATGTACCTAAGATGATCAACTTTCATTCAAAGACAAGTATTCGGAAATGTCATATCTTTAGCAATTGATATAACATTTTCAGTACTAATGTTTCAGATTTTTATACGAATTACACTGATAAAAATTAAAAACTTTGAACTCTCATATCTCTACAAAAAATTAAGTTATACTGATACTTCTTGATAGTAAAACTTACTTATTTTATAATGTCTTATAACATGCTTAAGCATGAAAAATATTTAATCACTTTTTTTTTTCTTTTTCTTTTTTTGACATTTTTTTTTTTTTTTGTAGTAGTAGTAGATTCCAAATATTCGTTAAATTGAGCAGCGATTGTTTTTTATTCTTATTATAGATCTCAGCAAGCTCTATTAGATTTATTTAAGTTTTTTTCTAAAATACTAATTTTTCGTAGGGATATCCTTAAAAATGTGTAAAAAAAGAATATCCTCAGTTCTGCTCCAAAAAAAGGCCAGTACACGCTCGTCTCAAATTTTGAATTTACAGAAAAATTGACAAACACCTTCTTCTTTTCTCTACAAAAAGTATAGCCAAAATTTTTATTAATGGCTCAATTGATAGATGATTTTGCTGCGCGGTATATCAACTATTTAAATTTGAAATATATTTATAAAAAGTGGTGTGTAGCTTCAAAAAACCGTTAATATGTCAATCGCATTTTATGCAAAATTTAACGTAAATCATTTGTTCTCATTTTATTCAAGTAGATGCAAAATTTAGAACTCTAAAAAAAACCTATTTAATACTCTAGATCAGCTTACTTTGCAGCTTATAAGTCATTGAACAATTTTGGTTTTTGAATCATTTTTTGATTGATTTGTCATCAAATTGATTTTGGGACACAGTTATGATAGGTTTTAGACTATAATGATGTGAAATATTATTTTAATTATCTCGGCAAAAACTCAATATTTTTTGGTGAAATAAAAACAACAGAGTAGTTTCCAATTGGATTTATGCTTTGAATATGAAATATTAATAACTCTCAGTTTATATAATTCATTCAGTTACTTTACTACTTACTACTGCTACGTAATAATTTGCGTGAATTATTATAACATTATCTTGTTTTTATTGTACAATTGAAGAACTGATTAATTACACATTCTTTTTGTTGTACTCTTTTTTAAAGTATATTATCTAGGCATATAAAACGAGCCGAGCCAGTTTTACGCTACCGAGCTTTTTTCGAGGTTCGTTGAAATTAAACGAACTTAAAAAAAAGTAAGGCAAACTTACAATGTTTAGTAATATTATATCATTTACTAATTGTCATAAAATGTAAATAACACGAAGCTCGTATCTTTCGTACGAGCTTTTTTGAAAACTCGGCTCGAGCTCGTGTAGTACAAGGCTCGACTCGCCTCACGAGTTTAGAACAAGCTCGTCTAAAGGTCGGTTCGTCTTTAATGGTTAATATTATCGCAAATCCGATCCTTTATGACAACAAACAATATCAGTAGGATAATTGTAATTTGTAGTTAGCTGCTGCTATTTATTATAAGTTATAAGAAAGAAAATTTTGCTTGAAAGAAAAAATAATGCATAGGAGATTTGTAATTATACCACACCATCACTGTTATATAAGATCGGATTTGCGATAATATATTTAAAAAAGAGTACAATAAAAGAGAATGTGTAATTAATCAGTTCTTCAACTGTACAATAAAAACAAGATAAGGTTTATTTAGATGTAAAAGTATTGCCTTTTATAATGATTTAGTGTTGAGTTCCTGAGATACAATTAAGAGCGGTATTGAACTATTAGATCTGTTTGAGAGTAATTTATGGATTGATGTTAATCAATCATAATTAAGCCGTGATTGTAGAGCTTGTGAATTGCCTTGTTTCAATGCTGCGCTTGTTATGCCTGGATTGTGATTTGGTATATCTTGACAGCTACTTGAATGATTAACCGCTGAGGTTAAAGAGTATGGTGCCATGATTTGAGTGGTCCGAGCCTTTCGGTTAACTGATTGAGAAATAATAAATTAGGCGTTTCTTATATCCGATTCTAGACTTGTTCTTTCATATTCTAAATAGTAATCAATGGATTGTATAATCTATTGATTGGTTATAGAAGGCGATAAGGTATGATACTTGGTGGAATACAACAATCACTACAAAAAAAAATTTTTTGTGTGAATCTGATAAAATTTGCCGCTGTGATGCAGCATATATATTGCATGATCAAAATGATATAAAATACAAATAAAGAGATTTTAAAGGGGTTTTTTCGTGAATTTAATAAATGTAATTCCTTATTTCTCATAAATGCTCATAAATCTTTCGTAAATTCAATTGAATTATTTGAATTGAAAAACTATTTTATTTTCTTGTTTCCATCTACAATGAGTTGTTCCATTTGTAACTACTATATTTTTTGATTTAAACATCCCCCACATACCATTGCATCGCAAAAAATAACAGTTTCGACGAATTTCCTCCTACTTTCTATACATCTCAGGTGTGGCGGTGATTTAAAATAAAAACTTTCTGATGATGAAAAAGTTAATAAAAACAATCCTAAATTTTTAAAATGCAGAATTGACAACGAAAGTATATAGTAACTTGGCTAATTGTATTAAATGGCATCAGCATGAATTTTAATTTTACATCTAATGCAATGTTTATTGAAGACTTTTGGCATCAAAAATATTGTGAAAAATGCAAAAACATAAAAATCAGTTTTTAGGGATTTTAAATATACTTTTATAACAAAGTTTTAAAGTTAAAAATATAAACAAGTAAAGCAAAAAAATACCTATTATTTGAGACATTATTTGCCGCTCTAGCGCTATTTTTCATAGAGTTATTAGCTTTCTCCGAAAAACCTAAATTTTCGACGAGGGTATACAAGAAAAAAATTTATTATTTTTCGAAATAGATTTTATAATAAAATATAGTCAAATTAGATGAAAGAACCATTTTTGGCTTATAAACTATGTGCTTAAACGGTTGCTATCTCAAGTTACAGGCCATTGAAGTTGCGTTTTTGTATACTTTTAACGAAAATAAATTTATAAATAATGTACGAGCTTAATTGGAATTTTTGCTAGATTGATTTTTCTCCTTTATATATCTGTTTTGGAATATTACTCTTTGAGATTGCTTCACAGTTGTAAGAGCTATCAACAGAGAAGTAGATTTTGTGGCGATTTTTTTGGTATTTTTGTTGTGTCAATATCTATATCAAGGTCGCACATCCAATGTTCCAGTCTATAATCGGTATTATAGTAGATTAAAGTGTATTCACATGATCTACATCATGTTCTCCACGTTGTTCCACAGAATATCCTTAAGATATTAAATCTAGTATTAGTTATAATGAAAGTATATAAATACATCCTCTGGATGTATCGTTAATAAAAAGTGTAATATTTTGGCAAGATTATTTCTATTGACCCTTTTGACATTTCAATTTTAACAGTCCGCATAAGACAGAGTTTAATAATTTTGGTCTCGTAATTTGACCTCAATACGCAGTAAATTGTGTAGGCGCCTTGGTTAAGATTATGGTACAATTTGATAATGGCATGCTCTGTAAGCTGTGTAATACGGTATAAAGCTCAGTTAATACCGTGGAATACGGAATTATTGTATCGTATAGGTTTGATTGGATATGTAAATATTATACTTTTTTAAATTAGTCATAACTAAAAAAGTTTGGATATAAAAGAGATGTTTTCCATCTTATATAATAAAGTTCTTTAGTTTTAGTGTGCTGTTTCATTCTATAACGTTTTTCTTTATTTTTATGGAATGATTCAGTACATATTTTCAACTTGGAGATTAGTATAGCATAATCTCCTGCCGCAACAAATACCAAAATACAAGTTGACTGACTCAACATTGAACAAAATTGATCGACAGGATTAAGTATATAAACTGAGAGTTATTAATATTTCATATTCAAAGCATAAATCCAATTGGAAACTACTCTGTTGTTTTTATTTCACCAAAAAATATTGAGTTTTTGCCGAGATAATTAAAATAATATTTCACATCATTATAGTCTAAAACCTATCATAACTGTGTCCCAAAATCAATTTGATGACAAATCAATCAAAAAATGATTCAAAAACCAAAATTGTTCAATGACTTATAAGCTGCAAAGTAAGCTGATCTAGAGTATTAAATAGGTTTTTTTTAGAGTTCTAAATTTTGCATCTACTTGAATAAAATGAGAACAAATGATTTACGTTAAATTTTGCATAAAATGCGATTGACATATTAACGGTTTTTTGAAGCTACACACCACTTTTTATAAATATATTTCAAATTTAAATAGTTGATATACCGCGCAGCAAAATCATCTATCAATTGAGCCATTAATAAAAATTTTGGCTATACTTTTTGTAGAGAAAAGAAGAAGGTGTTTGTCAATTTTTCTGTAAATTCAAAATTTGAGACGAGCGTGTACTGGCCTTTTTTTGGAGCAGAACTGAGGATATTCTTTTTTTACACATTTTTAAGGATATCCCTACGAAAAATTAGTATTTTAGAAAAAAACTTAAATAAATCTAATAGAGCTTGCTGAGATCTATAATAAGAATAAAAAACAATCGCTGCTCAATTTAACGAATATTTGGAATCTACTACTACTACAAAAAAAAAAAAAATGTCAAAAAAAGAAAAAGAAAAAAAAAAGTGATTAAATATTTTTCATGCTTAAGCATGTTATAAGATATTATAAAATAAGTAAGTTTTACTATCAAGAAGTATCAGTATAACTTAATTTTTTGTAGAGATATGAGAGTTCAAAGTTTTTAATTTTTATCAGTGTAATTCGTATAAAAATCTGAAACATTAGTTCTGAAAGGATTTATTACATCTATTAGTAACTGGCTATTCTGGGAAACTCAACTTTAAATTATATCTAGATATCTCTAGTACATATGAATATATTTTAATCTATTGTTATTAATTAGAAAAAAAAGTTGAAGAAGGATGCTAAGTCGGACCAATGATATCAGGAAAAAAGCTGTGAATTTCGATTTTTCTGCCAGATGCAGATCATTTTAGAAAAATATATGATCAACGTAAGGTAGATTTGAATTAATAATGGCATCCAACTTTGGATAATTGCTAACTATCAATGAATTGATTTAAATTAAAGTGAATTATCAACTGTACCGCTATTGTGCTCATCATTCAAAACTCATGGAACCAGATTAGTAGGATTCATGCAAAAAGGGTACCACATCGTCTCAAATCAAAAAAACTAAACTGATCTTGTGACTTTAATGACTCAGTTTAAACAAAAAACAAAAAAAAAAAAAAGCACACGATGATATGCAACAGCATAAAAAAGCATGCATGATTATTCCTCTTCTTTTACTACTTCTTTTTTTTTCAAATCGTTATATAATACGTTTCTTTTACTATACCAAGATGGAGGGTTGCAACGATAACAAAGAACTCAAAGCACATAAAAACAACTTGGATCAATACTACGAATACCGAATCTATGATAAGAACATTGGTAATCCTATGTATGCTTGTGGTAGTTCAGAATATGCACCATGCCCTATCGTAGTCATGTCTCGTCATCAAGGATTCCAATGGAATGATGAGTTATTTGTAAGCGCCTATCGTCGCAGTGCAGGCTATGAATGTCATAAAAGTATTAGTCTTCAAACTAGAGATGATAAAGTGATGAGTAATAAAGCAGCACAAAAGCAAAAACAACCTGAACAAAGTAGTGGAATGCCAATAGATGTCCTTGACATTAATTTGAGTGAAGCAGATTGTGATGTTTGGCCCTAAACGTTTAAATAAAAAAGTCTCTCTTTTTTTTATACTAAACGGCTTTAGTTCTTTTTGAATTTTTTTTAGTGTATAAAATGATGATTTCCCTGGTTTTTTTTATATAATAATTATAATAATAAAAAAATTGAAATAATAAGAAAATAATAGTAATAGTAGTAATAAATAAGTACATGAAAATAAATAAAAATATAATAATAATATAAAAAAGAATATGTGTGCATGTGTGTGTGTTTTTTTTACTCATTAACCCAAGAGCCACCTCGTTTTAACCATTTAGCAAGCAATACAGTTATATCCCTCACAACAAATCCACCTATAACATTATTTATAACAGTACAAATTTTGATTAATTTTGTAATCAACACATCATGCTGAACTTGTCTTGATTTTTGTTTTTCGATATGATAATGATTTAGCCAATATTCTATGCAAAAAAAAAAAAAAAAAAAAAAGTGAATATGATTGTAATGTCTAAGATTAAATTTAAAGAATTTACCTAATACGTGAATTTTTGCAAATAACTTTTGTAATACTTCAACGTAATTTTTATATTGATCTTCGCTGCAAAAATAAAAAAAAACAAAACAAAAGAAAGAAATCAATAAATCAAAATCCAATATAAACAATCAATAACATACGTCTTCGTCAAACTAAAAGCATTCATGCGCTCCACTGATTTTGTTAATTTTGTACCCCATGACATGAAAGATTGTGTCTTTTTTCCACTATCCATACGACTCATTGAAATAGAATCACGACTACTACTATGAATACTTCCACTATAACTGAGTTGACTTGATCCACTACTTGAATTGTTTTCAATCATACTATCTCTTTTTAACTTCTTAGAAAGTGTCATTTGAAGGTGATCAACAGATGTTTCAAAATGATCTAAAAGACGAGTTGAACTGATTAAATCATCCAGATAAGACCAATTTTCAAGTCTTGTTATATCCGTCATGATTGACTCACAAGCTGATATTTTGGTATCCATTGAAGAGAGTCGAATATTAGGTTGTTGCCTACCAATATTATTTAGTTTATATATTTTTTTTTGTCTTCATATAAAGATTTTATCTGCCTTACCATAAACTTTTGGGTATATAAAGTTTCTGTGTAATATGAGCACCTTCCAACATACTTTTTTCAAGAGCTAATAGCAATTTGAGATGGCTATTATTTAATTGCCTATTTTCTTCTACAGATAAATCATCTTCATTTGAATCTATATGTGATGAAACTTCATCATGTGTAGCTGTAGAGTTATTCATAATATATTCCATATCGTCAGCCGCGGCAGGTTTAATCTGATCTTTCAAAAAGAGGCCATAGGTACTGCTGCCTGTAGATGGTGAATTGGAAAGCTTCTCTTTAGCTCGACTAATAGTGAAGCCATCCATGGAAAGCCGATTAGCAGCTTTTTTACGCATTGATCCCAATCCACCTACTGAAGGTCGACTGATAATTGGACGATTTACAATCATTTGAGCTGGGTATGTTTGAGAATGAGGAGAAGGAGTTGTGTCAATAGTGATTGCTTCCTTTTGTGGTTTGTGTTGTTGTTCTTCTGCGGTAGATGATATGGTATCAACAGTTGTCATGGATGAGGATCTTTGCATTATAGGTGCTTTTGGAAGGCTGCTTGTACGACTACGGAATATAGATTTCACTTTTGGTATAGGTGTATTGTCTTGATCTTTCTTTTTTAAAGAAGGTAAATTCATTGCAGGTTGTTCAACGATAGAGTCCTCGGATGAAATAACCGAATCAAGCGAACTCATAGATGATCTATTACTGTCAATGTTATTATTTTGACGATTGGTTGGTCTTATAGGTAAAGGTTCACGTTGACCAAGTAAATTGTATTCGTCCTTTTCTAAGTCAAATTCATCACTATCGGTGTCAATATTCTCTTCTTCTTCTTCATCTTCATCATCGCCATCATGTCTAAAGTTATTTCTTTTACGTTGACGGCTACTATGATTACGATGATGTGGGTGTGTAGGAGTACTTTTAGAGGCTTGCATCTGAAATATCGGTGGCGAAACAGGAAATTTTGGCATCTCCTTTTGACTAACAGGACGAGTTGAAGGAGAAGGAGTATTATCCTGCCAATGATTACGTGCAGAAGGTGATTTCTCATGAATTGCACCTTCAATCGAAGAAGAAGAAGTCATTTTTCTAAGCATCATTGCATGCGATGGTCTTGATGTTGTAGAATTAGCAGTATTGATCGATTGTCTAGAATTAAAGCTACGAATACTTGATTTTTTGGCTAACCATGAATCTTGTTTTTCTAATTGTAATAATAATTCTTCATTTGGTGATTGTTCTTGCTCCTCTGCTACTTGATTAGTGATTATGTCAGTTTCCAATTTTGAAGTAATTGTACTTAATAATCGAATTCTCTCTGAATAAGAATCATGCTAATATGTAAAAAATGTTAGTATTATAACAATATTTGCCCCTTTAATTTTGAAATATATCTATTTCTAACAGTAACCCTGGTTTCTCTGCCTCTCCTCTCCATTTTAGAGAAATATATACATATATAAAGATCCTCCCCATTTATTTCTACAGTAATGAAATTATCGTTGTTATGATAACTTACGATTGATTGCAGACGTTGACGATCATTTTCTTTTTCTACAGTAGATAAAACACGTTCTAATAAAGAAATAGCTTCTTTGTAAGCATTGATTGCACCTAAAACATCATTTGTTGAATCACATTGGACTGCTGCGTTTGCCTTTTGCAGGGCAGATCTTAAAATTAGTTTAGAAACATGCTTTGAATCAGATCCTATAGTTGACGTTGGGCTTGTTGTGCTTGTGGTTGGAAAAGGATCGTTATTTAAAGTTAATAAATTTGATGTTGTTTCGAAACTCATTATTATTTTTCAACTAAAAATAATAATTGAATTTTTTTGAGAAAAAGATCTATCCAAGAATGATAAAAGAAGGAGAATGTTTCTATTGAAATATGAAAATATCTGTTTTTTTTTATAAGGAAAGAAAGAGAGAAAGTGAGAAGAAGAAAAAAAAAAAAAAAAAAGAAAGAAAACCTAAACACCAAGTTTAATTATCCCTAAATACATTTTTTCCTTTTAAGATCATCCCCTTTTTCTAATTTTTTTTCTTTAATAGGGTTTCACTCTCATTTTCAAACATGTCAAATAACATGAATATCTGGCTTGTAATATAAATCAATCATTCTTTAATAAGCATCAAAGGAAATGTTGTCAGATTTGTTTATAATTTAAATGTTTAGATATTCAATAAATATATCGGCTCAATTAGGGAATCTGAAATATCAATTAAACTATGGGTGTACTTGTCATACATACAATGAGAATACGCTAACTTTATAAAATGAAATGAATTATCTCCCGGATGTATGTACTATGTACATATCCACATAATAATGTAACTTTAGCTTGATTATCGCTGTCATTATAATCATCAGTTTTTCGGTTATATCAATCGGGTTTTATTGAAAAAGCATGTACACTTTCTTCATGCCGTACAAGTTTATTAGAAATTTAATACAAAAAGTGGCTACGTATTTAACTGTTTAATAATAATAAATCACCTCATAATTCGATCGCATTTTCGGTTGGTAAGAATAAGAATATTTATTTACAAGATAATCGGTGCATTCACGGTTTTAACGTCATTTGAACACATTTTATAATTTTTTTATATGATTTCTACTATAATAAGATATCCGAAAATTAGTTGAAATTTATTATAAGAACCCCATTTATTGTAATTTAATTTTTTTCTTTTCTTTTGTTCATTATATCCGCCACTTTTTTTTATCCATTATATAAATAATCCATATCCAAATTTCTGCATTTTCAATAATCTCTTTTTTTCTTTTTTTTCTTTTTTGTATTTCCGCCCAAACTTTATTTTTCTTTTTGAATTGTACCTTTACATGTGCATTAACGCAAGTAGACTTCATATTATTGTATATTAAATTATTATATAAACCAAATAAAATAAGCAAAAGTATGCAGCCAAATAGTTATCACCAACAGAAACATGTCTATAATAACGACTTTTCTTCTCAATCTCATTATACAAATTTACAACAGTCTCCATCATCTTCAACTTCTGTAAGACAGCTAGACATGTCAAGTAAATTATTTTTTGTATTAATACAAATATACACATAATAAACATTTAAGATAGATTATTTGCAGCAAAATAACAATAATGGTTGGAATCGATCTTTTTCCTTAACAAATAGTGCTCGTTTATCAAGTATAAATACAACAACCATTTCCTCACCTTCTTTACCACTTTTACCGCTTGTTTCATCTTCTATTCCATCTTTATTACAAACTAGATTTTATCCTACATCTTCTTCTTTTTCTTTCTCAAACAATAGCATACCTCCATCTTCTGTTCCTACAACAGCATCTCATTTATTTCAGCCTTACCCTACTTTATCTAGATCAAGCAGCCATCTTAATTACATTGGATATAATAGAGTATCTAGTAGCAATAAATCTATAAATAGAGCAAGATTAACGACTACTTTATGGGAAGATGAGAATACAATATGTTATCAAGTAGATTGCCGAGGAATCTGTGTAGCTAGACGTCAAGGTCTATATTAATCATTGAGCACTTGACAAAATGTAAACTGATATTTTATTTTGCATTACATTATAGACAATAACATGATCAATGGAACAAAGTTGTTAAACGTTGCAGGCATATCACGAGGTAAAAGAGATGGCATCTTGAAAAATGAACGCGGTAGAATTGTCGTTAAAGCAGGAGCAATGCATTTAAAAGGTGTATGGTAAAGTGAATTCCGCTTTGTTTTATATCGTAAGAGACAATATACTAATAAAATTATAGGATACCATTTGCAAGAGCAAAGGCTTTATCCAATCAATTCAAGATTCTAGACATTTTATATCCAATATTTTCGGATGACCCAACATCTTATTTGTATCCTTCTCATTTACATCAAATGAATCAATTTAATAATGAAAATTCATCATCAAATCATCATATTAATAATGAAAATTTTTCTAATCTCAATAGTCTTTACAAGACTTACTCACCATATCCAACATCTACTTCTACTCTAAATCCATTAGCTACTTTTCAGGATTCTAATTCGGCTGTAGATGATATTGTACCTCAGGTAAATGATACATATGGCATATACCATACTAATAATAATCATCACCAGCAGCCACGAGGCAATCATAATAACTATTTAAGTTACGGCCAACAACAACAACAGCAAGATCATTTACATAATCCAGATCATCCTTCTTCTTCTTGTACACCTACTGTTTCTACTACTAACGTCAAAAGTGTATCTTTTCTCACCGATTATTCAACCGCCAATACTAACAATAATCAGGATTCGGTACACAAAAGGTCAAATTATAGACAAAATCAAGATGGGAAAGGTAAATAACATTCTTTTTCTTTTTTTTTTTTTTTTTTTTTTTTTTTTTTTTTGAAAAAAAAGCTCTGTTTATTTAATAAATTTATAATATACATATATATAAATGCAATATAGCAAATTTAACCAAACCTATAGAATCTAATCTAGTTTATGGTGTTTCATCACAGCACAATTCATATTCTTACGATAATGATATGACATCTCCAATACCTTCATCATCAAATAATAATAGTGATGTTATGTATAAACCTTCTACTGCTATAGTCGCCTCTTCATCTTACACATCACCTTCTATACAATCTACAGGTACCACAACTGCAGATGCAAAGAATGTGTCAAAACCATCCTGATAACATGAATTAGATTTCATAAATAAATATAAAAATAAAGTACGACTATAATATTTCTATTTTTAAAAAAAAAAATGCATGAAAAAATTAATATTTCGATGGTTAAATTTTAAAGAATATTTACTACTATTATCTAAGGAGGAAGCACACTTTAAACAATTGAAATGACTTATATTTTATACATAGAATGTTACATGATTTTAATTTAAATCATCTCGTCAAGAATTTCAAACTTATTAATTGGTCAAGCATACAGCTGACCCAATGTCTTTTTATATCAATAAGCTTATTTAAATAGTACACATATCTGATCTCTCTCTCTCTCGTTCTCTCTTTTACGCTAAAAACATCCGGTTTTTATTTTGAAAAAAGATTATATAAAGCTAAAGAAAAAGAAGGGGAAAGTGAAGATACAATATTTGTAAATTTAAGCCTTAACAGCATACTTGCGAAGAGGGAAATGAGCAGCCTTCTTTTGTTCACGAACAGTCTTCTTGGACTTTTCGAAAGGAGTCAAAGCTCTACGCATAGCACGAGTCTTCTTGACACGAAGATCAAGAGGAGTGAAACGCTTCTTTTGGTAAAAGAGACGAAGTTGTTCACGTTGAGTTTGGTTGATGACAGTCAAGACACGGGCAACGTTCTTACGAGCCTCACCACTATTAAATATTATTAATAACTATCCCTTCTTATTCCCTCAATAATAATAATAATAAAAAACTTACACTTCTTGAGATCTACCACCAGCGACCTTTTGGACGCGGATGTTAGCAAGTTGTTGCTTTTGCTCGTCGAGAACCTTCAAGAGCTCAGCCTTGTTCTTGTTACGGAGTTCGAAAGCCTTAACGATAGCCTATATAGAAATGTATAGATTGTAAGCAAAAACATGAATTTAAGTATAAACTATCTACTGCTGTTATATAGGTATGTGTATAGAGAAAGAGTGCGTATATTTTAGGGATAAAATACTGTTGATTCCCGCAAAAAAAATATCGATTTAGTTGAATATTAATTGCTGAATTACATATTTTTCGATGTATCTTTTTCGCTGCAGTATATATTTCTTCTCCAGTTTTCCATACTGTGATGTGTCCAAAATCTCTCTTACTCTTTCTTTCTCTTTCTCTCTCTTTCTCTTTACACAAATGTATAACAGATGGATGGAAGATGGATGGAAGATAGATGGATGGATGGGCGTATCTTACCATTGGTAACACCGGTGAAATAGAGGGAAAGATTTGGATACTTGTCAACAGGTTTGATGCATTTGTAGTAATCTTTGGCTTTCCGGTGTTATATTGATGTCCCGCTCGTCCTTTCCTGGCAAACCTTGAATCTTGCGAGTATAATAAATTGCTTCATGTACTATACCAGCGCTGAATATATAATGAGGATGAAAGAGCCATTTTTTTAAGTTGCATTGTACTATATGTCGTTCAATGTTAGGCATAATAAATATTTTATTTTATTTATTACAAATTGAGTACACATACAGAATGACTTAATGTTAAGTTTTTTGCTTTACAAATTGTGTATATTGTTTCATTATCTATATTCAATACTGTACATTCTTATAAAGTTTAAAAATAGCTTTATGAAGCACTCTATTTTGATATATATATATATATATATATATATTTATTTGTACAATGCATTTTGAGTGAATATGGAAAAGATATATTTTGACATTATATAAGAAATTTTAACACAGCACATACTCTCAAATATTTTTGGTCTTTTTCGTTGTCTTTTTAGTTTTTTGTTTTTGGTTCTATCAATAGTATATTTATACAGGTTAACATCAAAAAAAAAAAAAAAAAATATAGCTAACTTTTATTACGAGTAAGTAATTAAAAAATTTACTCTTCAAAAAATTTAAAACTGTCATTGTTCATGTTTATTTTATCATTTCAGCAAAATGTCCAAACGTAGAAAAAAGAACAGTAAGATCCTTGTGATGGCACTCAAACTAGTTTATTACTTCAAAGGAATACTTCAAGTGGAAAGAAAAGAGAACATGAGTCATTACCATCCACTGCAGCTCCCTTAATAAAAAGGACAAGAACATCAAATGCCTCAAACCAGAGATTAATGGATAACTTCAATCAATCAATTCACGATTACATTAGCAAAAAAGTTTGATAAAAGCAAAAAGTTGTTTGATTTAAAGAAAATGTCAGAATACAAAGTCAGCGGGGATAGAAATAAAAAAAACGCAAAAACCAAATCCATTTCCAGTTTTAACATTTTTTTAAAAAAAATTTGAGCTTTTGAATGATTTTTACGTCCTACCTGGCATATAAACTTAGTAAGTATGAAAATTAAGTTTATGCTATTTAATGAGCTTTATTTTTTAGAATTTTTATTTTAAGCGTTTTTCGCCTAAAATTTCTTAATATTTTACAAAACATTGATTTTTGGTTTCTTAACAAAAATTCAAAATAATTGGCTACCGGACTCAAAATAGATGCCACACCCAAAAAAATATGACTTTTTTGGGTCTATGCCTCTATCATATATCATAGTAAAAAGTCGCTATATTCAATTGAAAAATTGAGTTTAGTCAAAATTGAGATTTTGAACGAGGTATGGTAAGGCGAAAATTGAGGTAAAATAAATGCGAAAAAAAATTGTAATAGTGCTTGAAATTGAATCTACTAAATGACAGCATTCGTTTGGTATGCTTCTGGACGTTAGAAATGGCCACAAACTACTAAAATTTATCATTTATAGTACTTAAATAAGCTTGTTTTGTCAATTTTCAGCATTTGAGTTTCATTATAAATGTATTTGGTGATTTATAAATGTATTTGGTGATTTGGTTTAAAGCATTCAACAGTTTTGCATCTAGCAACTGCAAAAAAAAGGTGGTTTATTATGAGCAAATTCATCATATTCAATCACAATACCCATTGTTTATTGGAGCAAAATTACACTAAAAAACTCCAATAACTTCTATTTCAGGCTGTTTAATTGGCCATTAAGATTGAAAATTATGTTGTATTGACTTGAGTAATTTTTGAAAGTTCAATAATCTTTATATCAAAAGTTTTTATTATATGATTGAGCCCCTTATTAATATATATATATATATATATGTATTGAAACTATGAGGTCAAAATAATATTTTTAATATTTAAATCATTGCTAAATAGTATCATATCAAATGCAAAGCATTTCAATCAAAATTTTATGATTTTAATACACTTCCTCATACACAGAGTTTTATAAATTCAATTTAGAAAATAAAAAAAGACAATACTAAATATTTGACATTACAAAATTAAAGAATAGCTAATTTTATTGAGTAGACTATGATACAGTGTTGAACTTTATACAAAAATAATGGAGGAAAAGCAAAATATAAATGGGATATCTAACTAAGGTAGTAGTAGTGTTGAACTTTTTACAAGACGAAATCAAACAATTTAAGCATTGTGCTTGGCTCTGAATTGACGAGCGACTTCAACCAAGTTGGTAAGAGCAGCTTCAGTTTCGGGCCAGCCACGAGTCTTGAGACCACAATCAGGGTTAATCCAAGCATGTTCCTTGGGAATGTACTTGATAACATTTTCAAAGATAACAGACATTTCCTCAACTGAAGGAACACGAGGAGAGTGAATATCAAAGAGACCGGGACCAACTTCTTGAGGGTACTTCTTGACAGCAAAGATATTGAGGAGCTTCTCATCGGACTTGGAGTTTTCAATAGAGAGAACATCAGCATCAAGATCAACAATAGCATCAAAGATATCATTGAAATCAGAGTAACACATGTGAGTGTGAATTTGAGTTTCGTTACGAACACCAGCAGTAGAAAGACGGAAAGAACCGACAGACCAGTCAAGGTAAGCATCCCAATCAGCACGACGAATAGGAAGACCTTCACGAATAGCGGGTTCATCAACTTGAATACAAGGAATACCAGCAGATTCAAGATCAACAACTTCATCACGGAGAGCAAGACCAATTTGAGCACAGACATCCTTAAGAGGAAGATCATCACGGACAAAAGACCACTTCATCATGGTAACAGGACCAGTCAACATACCCTTCATAGGCTTCTTTGTGAGAGATTGAGCATAGACAGTTTCATCAACAGTCATAGGTCCACGACGGGAAACATCACCAAAGATGACAGGAGGCTTGACACAACGAGAACCGTAAGAGACAACCCAACCGTTTTCAGTAAAGTCATAACCGTGCAAAAGATGACCGAAATGTTCAACCATATCGTTACGTTCGGGTTCACCGTGAACGAGAACATCCAAACCGACCTTTTCTTGGAATTCAACCATTGTCTTCATTTCCTTCTTGATAAAAGCATCGTAGTCAGTAGCAGAGAGCTCACCCTTGTTGAACTTTTGACGAGCAACACGAATTTCCTTGGTTTGAGGGAAAGAACCGATGGTGGTAGTAGGGAAAAGAGGCAAGTTGAGCTTCTTGACTTGAGCTTGACGACGAACACTGAATTCAGCAGGACGCTTCCAGTCAGCAGCAGGAATGTTGTTGGCACGATCACGAACAGCAGGGTTAGTAGTTTGAGCAGAAGTACGACGAGACTCAATGGCAGCAGCATTAGCAGCAAGAGCTTCCTTGACAGATTCAGGACCGTTGTTAAGAGCAGAGGCAATAACAGAGACTTCCTTGGTCTTCTCAACAGCAAAAGCCAACCAGCTAAGAAGTTCAGGGTTCTTTTCAGCAATCTTCTTCTCGAAAGAAGTAGAGAAAGGAGAGTGAGCAAGAGAACAAGAAGGAGCAATGAAAACACGCTCCTTACCGAGGGCGGCAACAGCCTTTTGACCCAATTCAATAGACTTGGCAAGGTTGTTGATCCAAATGTTACGACCATCAACGAGACCAAGAGACAAAACTTGAGAGTTGTTCAATTGAGGCAAGATAGCATCGAGTTCCTCAGGAGCACGAACAAGATCAAGGTGAACACCGTTTACATGGGGAATAAGACCAGAGATGTTGGCTTCAACACGACCAAAGTAGGCAGCAACTAAAGTCTTGATAGAAGTGGCAGCATTGATAGTCTTGTAAGCTTCTTCGAAAGCAGCCTTAACGTTAGCAGGCAAATCAAGGATAAGAGCAGGCTCATCAATTTGAACCCATTCAGCACCAGCAGCTTCAAGTTGCTTCAAGAGATCAATGTAAAGAGGAAGAACCTTGGGGAGGAGAGAGAGAGTATCAAAGTTCTCGAAACCCTTGGCAGTCTTACCGAGATGAAGGAAAGTAATAGGACCAACAATGACAGGACGAGTCTCGATACCGAGAGCCTTAGCAGTGTTGTATTGTTCAACAGCACGAGGGTTTTGGAGAGTGAATTGTTGGTTAGGTTCGAATTCGGGAACAATGAAATGGTAGTTGGTATCGAACCACTTTTTCATTTCTTGAGCAGGAACATCAACCTTTTCAGTGGTAGCAGTAGCAGCTTTTTGAAGACCACGACCCATAGCAAAGAATTGTTGAAGAGGATCTTGAATGTGTTGATAACGAGTGGGAATAACACCAAATTGTTGAGCAGTATCCAAGACACGATCATACAAAGTGTAATCACCGGAAGGAATGTGTTCAATACCTTGTTCCTTTTGCAACTTCCAATGGTTTTCTTGAATCTTTTGATAGGCAGTCTTGAGCTCATCAGAAGAGATCTTACCAGACCAGTAAGCCTCAACAGACTTCTTAAGCTCACGCTTAGCACCGACATAAGGGAAACCGAGGTTAGTAGCAACAACCATTGTAATAACTATAAAATATAAAAATATATAAAGATATGAGAAGAAAAAGGAAATGCATAATCAAACCTTTACTATTTATACTTTTTTTTTTTTTTTTTTTTTTTTAAACTGCATATTTTGTTCTAGTTTTGGATTCAAAAGATCTGCTAAGGACGCATTGGCAGATTAGATGATGGTTCCAATAGCCAATGGAATTTCTAAACATCGGTCATCTCCGCCACTTAAATTTCATTATATAGTTTGCTAGAAAACCATTTAATATGAAGATTTAACCAAGGAAAATAAACCTTACTTTCCAAGTTACATTGGAAGTTAAATTCTATATTAATAAATAAGTTTATATCAAAAAAATCGATTTATTTCATGTGTTTTTGCTTTAGAATTCAATCAATTTGATGATTTCGTAGATTTGAAAAAACGTTATTTTTCGATGTCTAGCCAATCAATATCAATCATCAAAACTCTTGCATAATTTAAACTGTTCAGCGAATGAAAAATGAATGCTTGTCATACCTAACATTTGGTGTAAGGTGTCACCTGCAGTTCATTTTAACATTTCCAAGAAAAATCAATCTATATGCAAATTATTATTATATCCAAATCCACGGAACTGTCCTAAAGAATACAAGGTATATACAATATATGTATATATATACATATGATACAGTAAGTAGTAATGCCTAACGCTGTCTCAAAATCAAAAACGTGATGTAGGGGAGATCCTTGGTTATTTTTACCAATGTATAAAGCTAAATATGCTGAATGAACCTTGTTTCCACTTACCATAAAATTGAATAATACACAAATTTCATCTCGGAAACAAGAAATTTGCTTGATTTGATTGACATTTTCGTATTCTGATAATCTCCTTTTCCTTTTTTTTTTTTTGATGGTCGCATGCAATTATTTAGATGCTGGGTTTCCATTTTGATCATAAATATCAAATTGATATACACACATTTTTGGAACTATAATAATACCAAATGATTTAAACCCAACATCAAAACAGATTGTCCAATAAAACCAAAACAAAAAAGTAGATATTTCATCATTCAAACAACCTTTCAATTGTATTGGAACTCAGGAATACTAAAATCTCATCTCTATCCCGATTAGCCCATATAGATTAATTAGCAAATAAACCTGCAACACATTTAACCTTATTTTGGCGTTTAAAAGTTGGTTCCTGTTCGTGTGAATTAATCAGATAATTATATATATAAAAAAAATGAAAACAAACTGTTAGAGATATAAAAGTATGCTGTAAATGTTTTTAATTGGCTTTTATTAATTCAAATGTTGAAAAGAAATTCTTTAAACTGATATATTCTATATTGAAATGTTAAAAAGTATTTCAAAATGGCAAAGCTTCTTTATTGGATCATGAAAAAAAAACTGATGATGATCCTGAGGTTCTAATATAGATTAATGTTCAATCAGGAACATAATTAAACGTATACAAAATATTAAAGACAAAATCATTATATTAGCTCTTGCTTTTCATTCTTTAAAACTCTTCAAAATAAGAAATCATTTAGTTTGCAATTGAAATCTAACTAGTAGATGTAATTTGTAAATAGTAGTATTCGCTCCAACATTTTATGTATATATTTATGTTTATACTACCTTCAAATTAGAGAAAGCGCATTATTGAGAGGTTACATCGTTTATGATATAGTTTTGCTTTATTATCAAAGGTGTATGAAACTTATATATTATTAATGTTTAATAATTTTTATACAGATACGAGAGTTTCAAATATTATTAACAATATAATGGATACTGTGGTAAGTAAACATGCTCTTTTTCACATAGTATTGATTTTAAAATATTACATAGATATATACGTTTATTTAAAAAGTGTGATATCGAATAACAAATATTGTTATCTGCAAAAAAAAAAAAAAAAAAAAAAAAAAAAAAAAAAAAGTAGAAAAAACAGAATATTTTTGAGGATCGTGGATAAAAGTCTTATAGATATATATTGGTGCAATATAAAAAAGATACCTTACAGGTAAGTACAAAAAGGAATGTATTGTGTATTCATTTATCTATATAATCTTTGTTTTCAAATGCATATAGTATTCTTGATAGTGAATAGGATTGATATTTTTGTTGTATATCATCGATATTCAATACTCGATGATAAAAAAAAAAGCGTTATTCAGCAAAGAATGTAGCACTGATATGGTACATCATATATTGTTCAACGTAACTACTTGTAGCATGTTTCTGCTTTTGTTGAATGAATTTCAATGTATTACATTAATAAATTGATTGTAAACCAAACATATAAACTGCATCATATATACTACTGATAAAAGAACAAGTGTTTATTTGCTTTTTTATTTTGGAATATAAACCCTTTATATCGCAAGAAAGCATCGTGATAATATCGAGTGCAGCCACATTATATATATATATATATTTTAGATGATGGGGTCCTCTTTGTAAATATATATTGGGAACAAAAAAATTCGATCCTATATCACCCGCTTTTCAATCTAAACTACAAATAAACGTAATACATTCAAGAAAAAAAAAGCGCAATAGTATCACTAGCATACAATACAATTATTTGTGCACCAAATTTCACTGGCAAACTATTTGAGTTTATTGCTCACTATAATGTTATCTTTTTTTTTCTCTGATTTCTTGTTTTTGATCAGTTTCTATTTTTTTTTTCTCAAAAGAGTCTGCACGAAGTTTGATTCAACAATAGCAGCAAATATTATCCTACAGTTTAAAAGATGCAACAACTTACATTTATTAATTTTATACCTTTGAGCAAGAATACTACTTCTTCTTAGGCGTTTTTATATTACTTAAATCAACTAATGAAAATTGATATGTCAACATTTAAAGAGTTTTCAAAACCAAAAGCAAACAGATTCTACACACATCTTTATGATTGAAAATAATTCTTCATATTTACTTTATAAAATACAGTTTTTTTTTTTTTTTTTAATAGTTTAGTAAAAGCTCTCAAAATCAATGCAAATAGTCAATAGTTTTTATGAAAAAGTAACTGTATTTTATTTTAAATTCCAATATCAAACGCTTCAGCTTTGGCATGGTAAATATGTTGCTATTCGTGAGAAATTTTTGATTTGACCACACTAAATATTTACTGTAGCAAAAATTTGAGGATACTGCCATTCCAAAATGCAAAATAATGTGTGTTATCAGTTAAATCGTGCATAAACGGCACATTTAGCCTTTTAATCTCTGGTCGCTTATAATAATATTATAATTTAGTTTTTTATTCTATTTTCTACATATGCAATGAACAATAAAGTAATAAATAATGCAACAACTACTTCTACAACCAATCAAGGTTTAGTTTCTTTACTTTTTGTGTTGTTTTTTGTAAGCACGTTTGATAATATCAGCTGCCTTTTCAGCAACACCAAAAGTAGGTTGCATCAAATGAGAGGACACTTCAAGAGGCATAATAGAAGCATCAACAATACGAAGATTTGCAGTACCATAAACCTTAAGATTAGAGTCAACAACACCACCTAAATTTTCAGGAAGCATAGCACAAGTACCAACAGGATGCCAATCGGAGCGAACATTGTTAGACAACCAAGTTTTAACATCTTCATCGCTAGTGATATCCATACCAGGCTCAACTTCACCGCTATTTAAATCACCCAGACCAGGAGAAGCAGTAATAATCTTACGAGCAAGTTTAGTAGAAGAAATATGAATATCAATATCCAATGGGTGAGTATAATATTGAGGATTGATAATAGCAGGTTCTTCAATATCAGAAGAATTAATATGAACAAAACCACGGCTAAGAGGAGCAATTAAAACATGGTTGACAGTCTGATATTTGTTCTTCTTGGTATCAGCAGAGCCGGTACCACCATAACCAGGAGTAAGATTAATCTCAATAGGGGACAAGTAGTTATCTTCGTAACGAGAGGCTATGATAGAGTATTGCTTCTTTAATAATTTAGCATTAGTGGCATTGGTTTTGGCATAATATTCAGCCCATTCATTTGTAGAGCTACGGATTTTGTTGGCAAAATCTTTTCCAGAAACAAGAGTAGTATCCTTGAATAACTGATTAGGAGTAGGATAACCTAATAAGTTGGGTGTGTTTGCCCAAATACCAGTTTTATTGGTCTCATATTCTTCTCTCTGTTCTGCAGCAAAAGTATCATTATTAAAAACACTATTAGTAGTATAACCAGTAATGTTGGTGGTAGATACAGTAACAGCATGAACATGATCTTGCAAATTGGTACCAACACCAGGCAAATCAATTAAAGATTTAACACCAACAGCAGCAAGAATATCTTTATTTCCAATACCAGATACTTCTAATAATTTGGGAGAGCCGATAGCTCCAGAAGAAATGATAACTTCTAAACGAGCCTTGATAGTTTTCTTTTGAGTCTTGTTACCTGTGGGATACCATTCTACACCAGTAGCTTTAAGTCCTTGCTTGCCATGTTTAGAATCAAATGTGATTCTAGATGCAGTATGATTTGCCAATACAACAAGATTACTACGATTGATGTAAGGAGCAATATAACCAGCATAAGCATCATTACGGCGTACTGTTTTAGGATCTAAAATATTGGGAGTTATGGAATAACCATGAAGAGTACCATTCAAAAGATCTGGGACAGCAGTAAAATCGAGAGAAGCAAGAGATGCATTCCAGTTAGCAGATTGAGGGAATTCATAGTTTGTGAAAGAGACATCAATAGGACCCTTTTTGCCATGAGCATTCTTTTGATAAGTGGCACCATAATGAGCTTGCTCGGGAGTAGGAGGAGTAAAGTTCTCAACCTTTTTGAAATACTTGAATAAGCTTTTTCCGTTCCATCCAGGGTTACCAAGCTCTTCCCAGGCATCATAATCTTTCAAACCACCACGAGTCTATTTCAGTCAGATAAGTAAGTAAGAACCAAAGATACAATATCTCAATTATTAACAAAAAAAAAAAAAAAGGCTTACCCAAACGAGGCCATTGATAGCACTACCACCACCAAGTAATCTACCAGTAGCAATAGTAAGGCTTCTGTTACCCATACCTTCTTGAGGAAGAGTAGGAATAAGGGGGCAAAGATCAGATCCAACAGCTTGGCCATACCTAAATTATGAATTCTGTTAAATATTGATATCAAAAATATACAATCAAATAGATATCCTTACATGCCAGGTGCATAAATGACAAATTCATCTTCGGCATTGGGTCCTGATTCAAGAACTGCAACAGTAACATCCTTGTTTTCAGAGATACGACTAGCCAAGGTCAAACCTATACATTATAAAGATTTAGCTTTTCTGTTGTTTAACTTTATTATTGTGTATACTACATGTACATACCTGCTACACCACCACCGACAATTACATAATCATAAATATCAGATGATGAAGATTGTTTGGCAGATGCAATGGAAGCAAATGCTGTAACAACAGTAACAACAGCAGCAGTAATTTTCATTTTAGATTAGAAATATATGTATGATAATCTTTTGAACAAAAAAAAAAAAAAAAAAAAAAAAACTTAAAATATTGATTCGCTTATATATATTGAGCAGAATAATGGAAAAACTTATCCGATTGACAAGTTATCAGATCGCCGCTGGCGGCATTTAACTAAAAAAGGGTTTTTTTCCTAGCTTTTAGATAAAGAACAGAATTTGTAATCAATTTGTAATGGTTTATAATCACAGTCTTAATGTATAATTTTTTTTAACTGTTTATTGATAGGTCCCTTTATCTGATCTACAATGCCATAATCTTAATTTAAGTTTTCAGTGAAACAAATTTGAACATTCAAGCTCTGTTGTCAAATACAAAATTTCTAATTGGTTTATTTGGCATGTATATAACATTTATTATATTCAATATGCACTGAAGAGTCTAGGTACATAATAGGAGCCTTCAAAAGCTATAGCTCACTTTAATCAACGACACGGCAGTTTCCGTAAAAAGTAGTATAGTTTAGAAATTAAATTTAAATTTAAATTGAGTTGCAAAATCTTACTTGACCTTTTGTAATATACAGTATGTTATAGATGTTCATATAGTAATAACATTAAACGAATACATTAATTTTGTTTTGCGATGCTTCATAGATAAGAGTCCTATCGAGGCCTAATATAAATTGGTTATTGCAAATAACACACTGATATGGCGACCATATCTATATTAATCGGCGGGGCTAAATAGTTCATGTATGTCTAGGAATAAATACATATACGAAATTGTATTAGTGTTATTACAGTATTTCTGACATTTAATCAAGTGCCTCTTGCTCTTAATCAGGATATTTATCAGCGTAGGTATAGGGTAATACAAAGCGTACAAAATTGATTTAAGTATAAATGTATTATAATTTTCGTTATATTGCACATCAAAAGCGAAAGAATAAGACGAGTCCATGATGCTAATACAAAATGTTTGAAAAAGCCTCAACGTCATAATCAAATTCTCCAATTAATATCAATAATAATAGCAAAAAAGCTTCTCAAAATACGATTATGCTGATATAATTACTAACCAACAAACGAGTTTTCGTTGTATTCTTAAACATAAATATGCATTATTAGTATATTTTGTCTATTACAAACATTAAAAGAAATGTTATCAAATGTGGTACAACATGATACTTTTTTGTAACAAAAATTATATGTTTATTCTTATACATGTTATAAATTTGCTATATTGTGTTTAATCAATATTCGAAATGTTCTAAAGTTGAGAAGCTTACTTTTCAATAAACACTATCAACAAGCTAAACATTTTTCGTAAAAATATCATTCAAAGGTATATAAATAAATTCATGTTGATTTAATAACTAAATAACGAATACTATCTAATCGTAACAATCAAAGTAGAAAGATTAAAAAAATAAAAGAAGCAATCAGATGCAAAAAGCTACACAGCAGTATTTATTCCAAAAGGCGTTTTGTATATATGCTTAGGCAATCACGAGTTCTGATAAAATTTATTGTATCAATGAATATGGTGCTATATAGCTAATTTTAGTCAGTTTGAAATCTCAGACAAAGAAACGTCGGTTACAGGCGTAGTAAAGTTTTTTACATATCAGTTTGTTGCATATTATCTATTAGTAATATGTAATTTTAGCATGGCGCTTTGGAAATTGCCGCCAATAAAGCTTTTTTAAAAACGCCTAACCCTCTAATTAAGACATACAGTATTGATCAAGTGTAGGGTTTAGACCATCGTGATACAGATACTATAACGTTTTACCTTACTACCGCTACTAGTAATATTGACATCGTAATAGTCACATTATGCTTTTTCTTCCTAAATCTACTTGATATCTCACGAAAGACTCAAAAACACGAAAAACTCACTGCTTTTCTCCTAAAAACCGGGTCTCGTTTTTCATCCCTGCTCACCTTTTTTTTTTTACTAAATAACACCAAAAAAAAATTATATATCAATGTACTTGAGATGTTCAGGTTTAATCCAAAAATAAGCATTTGGAAATACCCTACTTTCAGCAGTTAGTATATAACTTTTTCAATGCTAATGTTTCGGATTTTACATGTATTTTATTGCTAAAAGTTAAAAACTTTGAGCCTTCATATCTCCACAGAAAATTAACCTATACTAACTAACAATGACAACGACTATTAATATTTTGAATATAAAACTTGAAAATTTTTAATCGTAGAAGTTTTATGAAATTTATTCGAAAATGTGAACAGTTTCTGGTACTACAATTGTATTCCATGCATTCGTTAATATTTGGTTAGTCTTTTTAGTTCGAAGATTGGGTGCAATTAAAATTTCAATCCCATTTAACAATTATTCGTATGTTAAAAATTAAGTTGAAAAGCATTTGATCACACTTTGTAAGCAATCAATCAAATAAGTAATAGCAATTAACTGAATAAATAGTCGCAATGAATGAACAAATAGTCGCGTTTTATGAACAAATAACTGGATTTTACAATTAGTAGATAATAGTCGTATGTTACGAGAAAATAGTCGTATTTAACGAACAATACAATCTACTATGTAATGTTACATAACCATACTACTAATTTATGATGTGTCATATACTCATATACTACATGTTAATGCTCAATCCAACTAAAATAACTTCCAATTTATTTTGCAAGAAAATAAATATAAAATATAAACTATATACAAATAAGAAAAAATGATGGTAAATGATGATGAAAACAAAAACAATAACAATAATAATAACAATAACAATAGCAATAGCAGTAGAAATTAGTAATAGCAATAACAATTAGCAATACCAATAACAGATTTGATATATATAAAAAAGACTCAAAATTAAGACAACTCATTTATTTCCTTTTTCTAGCAAGATAAAAAAAACAGCATATTCGGTAGTTGTTGTAGACAAATTGGTACGATTGCTGTCAATAACTCTGTTAGCCTGTGGAAAATAATCTTTCCGAGGCGACACTTATTGCTGGTATGGAGAGTAATTTTAGAGTAAATAAAAAAAGTGCTTCCAGAAGCGCAAGCTTTGTTGTGCAAAGGCTAAATTATTTTGTAGTTTTGATTTTTGAAATACTTGGAATTGACGACTGACAATACTTCAGACGTGGAGCTTTTTAATCTATTTCCATAACCATTTTCATTCAAATATACAGTAGTAAGTTCCTTTTTTAAAAAAAATGGATAGTATTAGTATTATTATATTGACGTACTTATATCCTGAAAGGTCCTGCAAGCTGGAACATTAACTCAAAAAGTATTAGTACATCATCTGAAAACGAAGGGGTCAAAATCAGTGCCATGGATTGTTGTAGCTTTCATCTTATAGTTTGACCTACTAATGGCAATCTATTACATCTTTTTGGAAAACTATTCCACCGGTATATTATTGACATATTGACATGTATGCAAAAATGGAGCAATTAAGGCTTTCGTTCATATATCACAATGAAAAGCAGTTACGTGCAGAAATATATAAAGGTTTACATGATGCCATTAATCGTAATGATTATGAAAACAAATTTTTATTAGGTGTAGGCAAAAAAGTAATTCCACCATTAACATTTTCAGGAGGACCAAGACATACTGTATGGCTCAGAATTATCACGATTCTATGAGTATTGTGAGAAAGTTTGGTAAGCCAGATTTATTTATAATATCATTTATATATAATCCAAAATGACCAGAAATTACACGAGAGCTTTTCAACAACCAATTGGCATCAGATAGGCCAGGTCTTTGTGCTCGAATTTTTAACTTAATAAAGTTAAAAGAACTGCTAGACGATATTACAAAAAAGCATATTTTTTAGTAAAGTTGTAGCTCTTGTCTATACTATTGAATTTCAGAAGCGTGGTCTCCCTCATGCATATTATGCTCTTTATCTTGAATAACCATCATGAATTATCACAGGGTAATCAGCGCAGAACTTCCAGACCAAAATCTGTACCCGTTGGCTTATGAAACTGTTGTAAAACGTATGTTGCATGGTCTATGTGGATTAATGAACCAGTCTGCTATGTGTATGGATTATTTCAAGTGTGCAATACAATTTCCAAGGGGTTTCCATTCAGAAGCAACAGTCGATGCAACTGGTGGTTATCCCAAATATAAAAGAAGAAATGATGAGTAATTAGTGCAAAAAAGACTGGCTGAAGAACAGACAGATGGTGAATATGGATAATCGATGGGTTGTTCCTCACAATTCTTTTCTCTGTGCCAAATATGAGGCATGCGTCTCTATCAACGCTATTAAATGTGTATTCAAATATGTTTATAAGGACCATGATCGAGCTGTGGTCACTTTAGAAGAGCAGGATGAGATCAAGCTCTATTTGGATGCTAGATATGTTTCTGCACCTGAAATATTATGTTAGCATTTGTTCTCATTTAGAATGCATAAGGAGTGTCCTGCCAGCCAAAGTTTGCAAGTACACCTTGAAAATGAGCAGCAAGTATATTTTGATAAAACTGACAAGGTGCTTGACAATGCTACAATGCAGGAAACAGAGAAACACCATCTTTGTATGTTTCTCTACCACGTGAGAGGTACTAACATGCGTGTCTAGCAAATTTTGGTGTCGAATAATTTAACTTTAGCTTCTGAATTGCAAGCATCTGCTACGAAACTTCTAGCTATAGTGGATAACCAACTAGATACTCTGAAAATTAATTTGGGTGGTGAACCTTCTGAAATATCTGATGCAGACCTCATTGAAACTCCAAACAGTAAATATGATGATCAGTATTGTATCCACCAGGTATCATACTTTATCTCCTTCTATAAAAAACAATCATCAGTAGATCGTACAACCCATTGATTACTATTTAGAACATGAAAGAACATCAAATCAGGGATCGGATATAAGAAACGTCTAATTTATTATTTCTCAATTAATTAACCGAAAGGCTCAGACCATTCACATCATGACACCATACTCTTTAGTCTCAGCGGTTAATCATTCAGGTAACTGTCAGGATATATCAAATTACAATTCAGGCACAACAAGCGCAGCATTGAAACAAGGCAACTTACAAGCTTTGTAATCACGGCTTAACTATGATTGATTAACATCAATCCGTAAATTAATCTCAAACAGATCTCATAGTTCAATACCGCTCTTAATTGTATCTCAGGAACTCAATACTAAATCATTATAAAAGGCTATACTTTTATATCTAAATAAACAACCTTATCTTGTTTGTATTATACATTTTAAGAACGGATTAATTACATGTTCTTTTTATTGTACTCTTTTTTAAGTATATTATCCCAAATCCGATCCTTTTACAACAACCAGAGGTAATAATAACTTAATTCTTTTTCTGCAAGCAACAATGTAGTACCCTGGGTTGTATCAAGTCCCTCAACATTTTTCTACAACGTCTTTTATTAATTCTGTTATATTAACTACTACAAACGAAGATATAGCTGTTATTAATGATTTGCTGTTTGATTTTTTTCCTGGTGAAGGTACAACGTGTTTTAGTGCTGATGCACCTACAATTGACAATGAAGATCTTGCAGTTTTGACTTAGTTTTTGAATTCGTTAGAGGCAGGTGAATTACCTCCATATTTTTTGAAGTTGAAGATTGGTGCCCCCTATTTATGTTGTTGCGAAATATCTGTCCAAAGTATAAAGGCCATTGCAGTGACACCTGCTTGGCTGTCAGAACAATTCTCCCTCATATAATAGAGGCATTCGGTGCAGCAACAGGCTCTCACATTGGTAATGTAGCGTACATCGTACATCCCAAAAATTAAATTATTAAGCGGTAATGAGCCTACTACTTTGCCATTGTCATTTTCAAGAACCCAGGTTCCTGTTAGGCTTGCATCTGCGGTGACTATCAGCAAAGCTCAAGGCGAGACGACTATGAATAATCGTATTGGCTTATACCTCCCGAAACATGTATTCAGTCGTGGTCAGCTCTATGTTGCTTTGTCAAGAGTAAAATTGTGATTTATGATACTGACTCCAGCATTAATAATAGTCGTACATAGACTTATACTGTACAAGAAATGTAGTATATACTGAAGTTTTATCAATCAATAACTAAAATATTTATAGCTCATCCAAAATATATTGTATTATATATTTAACAATAATAGCAACACTATTTTTATAAAACCACACAATATATAAGTATATATATATATTAATTATTGGATATTGAGTTCTTCGCAAAACCCGCAGGGCGAGGAAGCCCTCCTCGTAGTGCAGGTCAAGCTTTTTGCACCTACACTACTGCGTTCCAGTAAAAAGCTTATCAGAACGAGATGGGAGGTAAGCAGCCTCGTGCTAAATTATAAGTATTCAGGTTTGTGATGGTAATGCATTAGTTAAAGTTTGTAACATCAAACTTATGATATTGTACCGACCATAAGGAAATAGATATATTTTTTTAATTATTAATCCAATTAAAACAGTTCAAAGATTTAAATAACTAATGGAGAAAAAAATTTCTACATGTCGTTTTAATGCAAATATATTTTTAAAAAAAAATACACAAAAATCGTTTAAAGTGGATGAGAAATTATTCTAAAGCATAATGTAAAATGCAACTTTTTCTGATTAGAGCAAACAGAAGGTCATAGTGCATATGTTAAAATACTTTTTACAACATTGCCCTAAAAACTGTACCAAAATTCTTTCAAAGAGTACATTTACTGCATATTGAGCTCAAATTACGAGGCCAAAATTATAAACTCCGTTTTATGCGGACTACATCTTAAGATACCAAAAAAATTGCCACAAAATCTACTTTCCAGTTGATAACTCTTGCAATTGTGAAGCAATCTCAAAGAGTAATATTTCAAAACAGATATATAAAGGAAAAAAATAAATCTAGCAAAAATCCCAATTAAGCTCAAGCACTATTTATAAAGTTATTTCCATTAAAAGCGTACAAAAACGCAACTTCAATGGACTGTAACTCGAGATAGCAATCGTTTAAGCACATAGTTTATAAGACACAAATAATTCTTTCATTCAGTTATATCATATTTTACCATAAAATTAATTTCAAAAAATTGTGAATTTTCCCCTTGTATACCCTCATCCAAAATTTGACTTTTTCGAAGAAAGCTAATAACTCTATGGAAAACAGCGCTAGAGTAACAAATAATGCCTCAAATAATAGGTATTTTTTTGCTTTATTTGATTTTATTGTTAACTTTTAAACTTTAATATAAAAGCGTTTTTAGGATCCATAAAAACTGATTTTTATATTTTTGCTTTTTTTACAATATTTTTGGTGATAGGCATTTTCAATAAATATACCATTAAATATAAAATTAAATTTCATGTTGAGGTTACTTAGTACAGCTAGCCATGTTTCTATACACTTTCGATGTCAATTTGGCATTTTAAAATTTTAGGATTCTTTTTATTTTTTTTTTTGTAAGGGAAGCTTACTTCCAGATTTTATTTAAAGTCCTTCAGGCGTCACCTGGTCAAATGGGGAGAGGGAGGAAAGACTGGTTATAAGGTGGGATTCTAACTAAATCATAGTGTGTAATGATAATTGTGAAGATAGGGTGTTAAGAGATCTGTCTATATAAGATAGAACATTCTGAGGGATAAACGGTACATTCTTGAAGACTTTGCGGTAGTGGAAGTGCCAGATAGCCTGTTGGATACTAGAAAAAATTTGGTATACAGACAATTGTCGATAAGGACAGTGAGGAGAGATGGTTGTAAATTGGGACTGCATGAATAGAAGATCATGGTATTCATTGTAAGAGACGCTATAGAGAAGAGGCGATATATATTTTGCTAATGCGGTGGACCAAACTTCATACTTGTAAGGACAATGAAAAAGAAAGTGAGATGAGGTTTCGATAGTAGGTCGACGATTCTGCCGACGACGTACACAATGTGGACAATTTGGTGTAAACTTTTCAGGGTTGCATTTGTTTAGTTTCTCTCGAGGGGTGATTTTATCGTGAATTATTCTGTACCAAGTATTTCTAGCATTTAGAGGTATCTGTAACGACCACAACTCGTTCCATCTTGAAAAAGTAGTAAAAGAAGAAGGAGGTGAATAAGCATTTTTCATTGGTAATTGTTTGTAGATTCTTTTTATCAATTTTTTCATCATCAGAAAGTTTTATTTTAAATCACCGCCACACCTGAGATGTGTAGAAATTAGGAGAAAATTTGTCGAAATTTTATTTTTTTTTGCGATGCAATGGTATGCAAGGGAGGTTTAAATTAGAAAATATAGTAGTTACGAACGGAACAACTCATTATAGATTGAAACAAGGTAGTAAAATAGTTTTTCAATTCAAATACTTTAATTGAATGCACAAAAGTTCTTGCACATTTATAATTTATTATAAGGAATAAGGAAATTATATTTATTAAATTTACAGAAAAAAAAAACCCTTTAAACCTCTCTTTATTTATATTTTATATCATTTTACCATGCAATATGTTGCATGACGGTGGTGAATTTCATTAAATTCACACAATAATTTTTTTGCCATGGTGGTGTGGTATAATTACAAATCTCCTATGCATTATTTTTTATTTCAAATAAAATTTTATTTCTTATAATGAATAGCAATAACTAATTATTACATTTACATTGATGGTGATGTCTCAATGTCTACTTTGTTGGCTCTTTTTGTCTAGTGAATTCTCACACGTTGTAAATTTTAGCTTTGTTTGATGTTAAAATTTATTATAGTTTAAATAAATTTACCAACCTAAATCAAACTTATAGATACTCTTTTAACATTTTTTTGCATTACTCTTGAAGTTTTTACAGAAAGCATTGGCAGATTGAGAAAAATTTAACTATATACCTGCTAAGAAATTTAGACTGACAACATAAGCATTAAGCTTGCATATGCTGTTTATTCTCTGAAGAAGCAGCAACATCTGGTCGTCGTAGTAATGTAAAATGTACATGTTGGGACTGAAATTGAATCCTCAAAACCGACAATATCAATCCTTATATTTTTGGGTAAATATCAATGATCTATAGTACAATAATCATTAATAGAAAAAGCAGAAGATAAAATAATCAGCTGATGGATTTTTAGTTTTTCAATAAATACAATGAAACAAGCAAGGCATACAAAGGTCTTAGTATTTTGTTTTGATTGATAGAGATAAGCCTTGTTACTAAATCAAAATTTAACTAGAATTAAGCAGTTTAGTACAAATGAAAGGTATATATATTGTACATTTAAAGTGGTATGATATAAAAAAGCATAAAAAGTCATGGTATTGCTGCTTGTTTGATCGATAAAAAAAAGTTGTCGCACATCACATAATACATATATTATAGATTTTAAAAAATGCTGGAAGGTTTAGAGTATCTTTAAAAGAAACCCAGATTTCATGCCTTGGATTGTATCTTCAATTTGGTGTAATATGACCATAAAAAACCTTTAAGTTGATATCGATATTGATGAATTTTTTAACATTATGTGATTTGATGAAACAATTTCTAAGCAGCAATGCTGAATAACAGCGCTGCTTAAGGCTGTGTGCTAGTAGTATCGATTTATAAATGGTTTGTTATGATAGAGTATATATACAAAGTCCTGCGCATTCTTTAAAATAAAATTTATTTGCATACAATTCACTATATATGATAAATTTGAATAAGAAACGCAAAGTATATCCAATATAAATTGAAAAGGTATTTACTCAAAAAGTTATTAAAATAATTCAGATGGTTTATCATCATCTTAACTGCTATATATATATATATATATATGAAAAATGAGACTGAATTAAAAAGTACTATTATAGGCACCAATATTTGAGTTCATATACTACATGTTAACATGTCCATCAGCATATTCAGTTTGCAAAAAGAATGAAACAACAACAACAACAACAACAACAACAACAACAACAACAACAACAACAACAACAACAACAATATACCACTGTTTTATCCACGCTCATTAAAATGCAATGCGCCAAAGAAAGATCATTTTGTCTTTTTCATCATAGCAACACTGTACATACTTACATATTTGTAAACCTCGTTTTAATTATTTAGTGCATATGTAAAATATTGTATAATGTTATATTAGTAACTTTTTAATGCATATTCTTGTAATGAATGCATAAGCACCATGTTACGTTAGACTTATGTTTCGTTATTAATGATGATACTTTGTACATCTTGAGATTAATGCATAGATATGCAGACTATATGTTAATGAAAGAAACGTGAAATACGGGAATATAAACTAGAAAGTAAAAAAAAAAAATCTATTTATAATATTTCTGTCTAGAGTTTGTATTCAATTGAGATTTAGATTAATGATGTTGACATGGTGGTATGTATAATTAGATTTAACTAAGCCATAATTGTATATTAGAATATGTAAAATATCAAGTTATATATGAAACGTTGTTTATTTTAAACAGGTTGGCTAAAATAAGCTAGGCATTGATAGGTGTCTTGAAACTAATTTCATTTTCTGTATACATCTCTCCACCAGAAATTTATTATTGATCAACATTACTAATTCAAGTATTTAGCCTTATGTAATTACTCCACATGATCTTATTGGTTCAGTGGAGAGAATTGATATCTTTGGTTTCCGAGACACCAACTACCATCTCTTTTTTTTTTTTTTTTTTTGGATTTGTATAATGAAACTCCTTTTTTTTTTTTTTTTCATTCAGCGGAATTATTTAAAAAGTAGCATAATTACACACAAAATAAACATAAATTACAGGGTTAAGCAATAAAGATTACTAAACAAAAAGCAAAAGGGTCGTAAAAGAGAAACCTTAATTGGAAGATTAAAAAAAAAAAGGTTGAAAATAAGAAATATTAACACAGAGAGTTAGCAAAAGAAAAAAAAAACCTATACACTGATGGGATTAGAGACGTTTTAATTTATGCTATTATTGTAATTTAACCATCTTGAGGTAATATATTTTTTTACGACTAAAGATGTCTTTTTTTTTTTTTTTTTTTTTTTTTTTTTATATGATTATAAACAGGGTCCATTTCAAATTTAAAATTAAGGCCGTTTTTTTTTCATTTGCAAAAAGACGCAAAGGGCTTTCTAGTATGTATTTGGTAATTTT
Organism: Mucor plumbeus; assembly: GCA_016758945.1. Taxonomy (NCBI): domain Eukaryota; kingdom Fungi; phylum Mucoromycota; class Mucoromycetes; order Mucorales; family Mucoraceae; genus Mucor; species Mucor plumbeus. Next base: position 57,784 of record JAEPRC010000115.1, read on the forward strand.
TTTATTTTAGTTGCATTCATTCCACGGGTGTCTATTTTTGAATTGAGATAAAATTAAGAACCGACTTCAATCACAAGCACAAAAAAAGAACATCGGGAAATTGGACCAACCTAAAAAAAAAAAAGGGTTTTTTGATTAAAGTAATTAGTAATAATTGAATTCAAATAATGGGAGTTTAGAGATTTGAAGCTTAAATGTATAAAAAAAAAACTGAAAAGAAATAAGAAACAAAGGAGCCCTGCTTCTATCTAGGATGGGAAAAAACAGGTATGTGAATAGGTTGTAAAAGAACCCTTACCAGTCATACGACATTAAAAACTGGGTACCCTTAAGGTAAAGGGTCTCTGTGGATTCCGCGGACCATCTGCTTTTGAAAGCGTTATATAAGAATTATATGAGAAAAAAAGAAAAAAAAAAAAAACTCACACTGTGTAAAACCTCATTTGATCATTTTTATCTGAAACTCTTTTCTTTTCTTTTCTTTTCTTTTCTTTTCTTTTTTCTTTTTCAATCTTTTTATACTTCACACTTTTTTGTCTCCTTTTATATTCGAAATGAATGAAGGATTATTATCAGTTAAAAATGCATCTGGCAGACAAGTTAGTTTGTTGAATAACAATGACGAACAAACTGATGGAGCAGTTAAAACACCCACTTCACCAACATCTTTTTCTTCTTCTACTGATGAATGGCAACAAGATGCTCAACAATCAAAAAGAAAATATCATTGTATTGAACCTGGTTGTAATAAAAGCTTTACTACAAGGTAAGTAATTATAAAATACAAAAAAAAAAAAATTAAATTTATATTGTACTCACCTTATGTTATAAATAGTGGCCATCTTGCAAGACACAACAGGATTCATACAGGTGAAAAGAATTTTCCTTGTTTATTTCCAGGTTGTCAATCAAGGTTTTCACGTCAAGATAATATGATGCAACATTATAGAACACACATGTCACCAAAATCTAGAAGATCACAAAAGAGAGGATTAGCAGAAGAGCCAAGACCAAGACCTCGTCTTCATGCTCATCACCGTATCAGATCAGATCCTGTAAGAGTAGAACCCCCGCTTACAATTGATCAACATCTTTCCAATTATCATCAATCATTAACTAGTGTTACAACTACACACGAAAGATACACTCCTGTACGATTTAATTTTCCATTGCCATTATCATCTGCAGCTAGATCATCTTCTAATTTAAAAAAAGCTATTTCGCCACCACAACAATTACCTGTACCTCAATTACCTCAATTACCTCAATTACCAATTCAACAACATCGTGATCGTACTCCTTCACCTACTCTTTCTCATTCTTCTTCTTCAACATCACTGCCTTCTATTCATCATATTATAGATGATTCCAGTAATCCTGCTTCTAGACCTACTTCACCAAAAGAATTTTTTGTTAATGAAAAACAAGTATCTCCCAATTTGAGTCCTTCTAATTCTACTACAACTACACCACCAACGTCAACAACAACTAATACTACTACCACTACCCTTTTTTACCAACATCGTCCCTTAACTTTCACAAGACCACAAAACTCGAGTTTCCCGTATACATTGCTTCATCCCGCACAACAGCAAGAGGAACAGTTGTCCCACGTAGCACAAAATCAAACCAGTGGGAATTATAAACCATCGTCTGATGACCACCAAAAAGAGGACCCTATGGATGAAGATGAAGATAATAATAATGGCAGTAATGATAGTACGAAATCACCTTCTTCTGGCGGTTTACTTCAATTAGCCCATATTGTATCTACTTTTGGCTAAGATTGCCTTTATGTAGTTTTTTTTTTTTTTGTTTTGCTTTTTGTATTAATTATTCTATTCAATTTTACCCATTTTTTCTCCTCTTCTTTTCTTTTTGTATATATACACAAATATTCATTTTACCTACTCTTTTCTTTTTTTTTAATATTTATAATTGTCTGGCTGCGCCTTATTTTTTTTTTGTAATAAAATTTCTCTAAAAAAAGGAATGTAAAATTGTATTTGATATATATGTCAATGTTATTGATTATTGTGATACAGTAGTCCAGATCAAACTTTATTATTATGATTCTTCAAAATGTAATAATTTTTTTTTTTTTTTTTTGATTTATACATTGAAATGTATATATAATAATATTATTATATTCTAACTTGAGCCACAAAAATATGCGTAACTTGTACATCATGACACAATATATCGTATCAAAGGAGAAGTCCAAGTTTCATTAAAGGTTTCCGATTAAAATATATAGTAAACACCAGTTGGTACCAAACCTTAATAAATGTATCAAAACGCATAAATAATTGTTTGACTCCAAGATTTAATCTCGATTTACCTTTTTACTAAACTAGCCCGTTCCTTGAAACCTTGTAGATTATTTTAGTTCCAAAACAATAGAAGGTTCGATATTTTGATAGCTATAATCATTTCATCATAGTGCTGTTTTGAGAATTAACCCATTTTATGTGTTTTTTTTCATGCCCAAACAATTGAGATATTGCAAAAAATAGCAACTACGGTTCGAGAGAAATAGTTTTAAGCATATCGACGTTCTTAAAACGGCCTAGAAGCATGAAAAAATGAGCAACGAAAGTGGAGATTCTGGTGTAATTTTTATATAAGGTGAGGAATAAAACCACAGGTATTATGAAGTAGGTATTCTCGTTTTTTTGCATGTATTAATTCAATCATCAAGAATTAGAATAATTATCAAATCGCAATCAAGATATAGCTTCGAAGGGTAATTATCTGGGTTGAAAAAGTTTGGGATAAGTATTGAAGCTGCCCTTACACTATGTATAAGCCTAAGAATATGCACCTAAACACACTTCATTTTATTCATAGAATAAATTACCGTATTCTTCATCAATAAAGCTAAGTTTCAACTCAAAGATGAGAGTAGAAAATAACTTTAATTGCTCAAAGATATGACTGGGCAACATTACATAAGGCGAATATTTGCAGCTGCTGTAGCTCAAAATGTGCAAAAAATTAATGTGCATATTATATACATACATATAACTATTAAAAATTACTGTTTATAAGCCTTGTATATCATAGCATCAACAAATTATGTGTTATAAGTGTTTTTGAACATTAGAAATAGTTAACCACATGCTTAATTTTTTGTGTCACACGCGTAAAAACAGAGAAAACAGAGAAAAAAAAAACTACAGAAAAGCCGTATCAAACAACTCTTATATGTATGATTAGGCTATAAAAATACCTATCAGGCTTCAAAGCATCCTATGATACTAAGTTTGCATTGTTTACAGCAAGTTTCTGTAGTTTTTGAAACTGACATAGCAAAACTGGCTACTATTTTTTTTTAACTTTTTAAGAAAATTGATTTTCAAAATCGGAGCGTGCATCATTTACGCATACTACAGGTACGTAGTCTACACCATTAGAAATAAAAGAATTAGGAAAAATATTCTTATTTTAAACATTAAATTAATCATGTAAATCGAATCAGTTAGAGGCTCTCAAAGTTAACCTTTTTGTCAAAGTTACTGCCAAAATATCACAAATGGTTTCTCGGCTAACGGAGATTTAAAGCGAACTTTTTTTTTTTTTTTTTTTTTTTATAAAAATCAGAAAAATTAGTTTACATATATTTTGTCAAAAGATATTCCCATGTCTTTTATAATATAAACCAAAAAAAAAACCCCCCATTAAAAAATGCATACCCATGATCTAAATTCTGATGTCGTTTATTTTATTCTGCCAAAATCCGTTGAAAATTCGATAAACGAGAAAATATATAACAATAATGCATTAAATACCTTGAAACTCCTCAACAAAAAATGATGAGCTAAATGCTTCTTTTGAGCCAATACTAATAGTCAACTACCTTATAATACTCAAGCACATGCTTCAATATCTTATAGTTTGACAAAAATCATAGAATTTATTAACTTTCCCGATAAAGGTAATACATAATCTCTAAAAGAGGATTTTATTTAAGTGTGCATATACTTTAAATATCATAGATAGGCAGATATAAATCAACAATATTAAGGTATATATATATTTTCAAGATATTGCTGGAGATCAATTGAGTCAAAAATTAAATGCATTATCCCGGAAACTTAGGTTAATTTTGTAAACTGAAATCCCAATATCGCAAAAAAAAAAAAAAAAAAAAATTTTATCCCTTGTTTTTAAATCCATATATTTCCAAATTGTCCTACCCAACAACAAAAAAGCTCTTGATATATGTGAAACAAACAATTGAGTCAAATTTTGAAATATACACCACAATAAAGGGGTTATTTTACCGTGAAGATATTTGTGGTACTTGATTGGATACATCACATTTCCCAAAAAAAAAAAAAAAAAAAAAAACGCACAATTATGATTGATCATGTACCTTAAAATAATACGGTCTTTCAATGGGTCATTTCAAATCAATGGATTCAATGGCGTCATGTCTTTTATCTTTATAGAACTAATTTTTTAATACAAAATAAAAACAGGTAGTTAGATATGAATTTTCGTAATTTGATTGATTGACTGACTAAATAAAAAACCAGACTAAATTGATGAATATGAACCAACAAAATGAAAGAAAAAGGGAAAGGGGAGGGGTGGTAATCGGGACAAGTCACCCCCTTCCCTTCTTTCTCTTCCCCCCTCCCCCTTTCGGTTTTTATTAGTATCTATCTATCTGATTTAAATGACCGAATTTAATATCTTTACGGGGTGACCCTGTTGTTTAAATATTCTTTCTTTAACCCCACTCTTACCACTTTTTTTGAAAAACATAAAAAATGTTCCCCTCTCAAGATTCTTTAAAGAAGAACTTCATTGTTCCTTCTCCTGCTGGTGATGTTGCTGCCCCTACTGGTGCTAACCTTTATGCCCGTTTCGCTATTGCCGGTGCTGTCTGTTGTGGTGTCACTCACGGTGCTATGTAAGTTTTGTTTTATATATTTCTGTTAAGTAACATTGTAAACTAATTTTGTTATCTGATTTTATAGGGTAAATTACATTATTTTATTCTTTGATAATTAATTTACATTTGAATATTAACATTTATTATAATATAGACTCCCGTTGATGTCGTTAAGACTAGAATCCAATTGTCTCCCGAGGTTTACAACAAGGTAAAGATCTTTTTCTTGAAAAAAAAAAAAGAGAAATAAATCAAAGAGAGAGAGAGAGAGATAATGTCTGTGTGTGTGTGTGTGTGTGTCACCCATTTAATCTGATGCATTCATATACACAATAATGGGAAATTCCGGAAAAAATTGTAATTTGATTTAACTAATATATATTTTTGTTAATAGGGTATGATTGCTGGTTTCCGTCAAGTCGTTGCCGCTGAAGGTGCTGGTGCTCTTTTGACCGGTTTCGGTCCTACTGCCGCTGGTTACTTTTTGCAAGGTGCTTTCAAGTTTGGTGGTTATGAGTTCTGGAAGAAGACTTTCATTGATTTAATTGGTGCTGAAAAGGCCTCCGAGAACCGTACTGCCATCTACCTCGGTTCTTCTGCTATCGCTGAATTCTTCGCTGATGTTGCTCTCTGTCCTTTGGAAGCTACTCGTATTCGTCTTGTCTCTCAACCCACTTTCGCTTCTGGTCTCCTCAGTGGTTTTAGCAAGATCTTGAAGGAAGAAGGTGCCATCAAGGGTTTCTACTCTGGTTTCGGTCCCATCTTGTTGAAGCAAGTTCCTTATACCATGGCCAAGTTCGTTGTCTTTGAACGTACCACGTAAGTTTTTTATTTTTATTTTAATTGGCTTTGTTTATCATTTATCTAAATTATATTATTTTTTTTATAGTGAATTGATCTTGAAGCAAATTGGTACCCCCAAGGACCAACTCGCTGCCTCTACTTTGACCACTGTCAATCTCAGTGCTGGTATTGTTGCCGGTACCGTTGCTGCCATTGTCTCTCAACCTGCTGATACCTTGTTGTCCAAGATTAACAAGCAAAAGGGTGTTGCTGGTGAATCTCTCACCTCTCGTATCGTTTCTTTGGCCGGTCAACTCGGTTTCAAGGGTCTCTTCTTGGGTCTTGGTCCCCGTATCGTCATGGTTGCTACTCTTACTGCTGGTCAATTGTAAGTGTATTTTTTTGTAATTTTATGTTATATGTATTAATTTTTTCTTTCTTTTCTAGCGCCATCTATGGTGATATTAAGCGTGTTTTGGGTGCTACCGGTGGTGTTGAGATTGCCAAATAATTTTGATCAACATTTGCTTTTTAAAAAACTTATTATTATATACTTTTCAATTTTTTATAATTGAGAAAACCTTATTATTTATACATTGTTTGGTTTGTTTGAAATCCAATAAGAGAATAAAAAAATGTTATTATTGAAAATAGACAATAAATAAAAATTCAAGACATTCTTCTATCAGATCTTATACTTGAAGGTCGATTGTTTGTTTTTGTTGTTGAAGTGGTTGTATTTTGTATTATTGGACTACTGGTCGATTTTTCTATTGTAGGTGCATCTGTTACTAATATTCTTTTTATCATTGAGTTCCAACTTTCGGTTTGTGTTTGTGTTGCAATTTGATATGGAAATGGATTCCCTTCTGTTGTTGTAATAGAGGGTATATGTTCTTTATAATCATTTACAATCTTTAATATTTTCATCAAGTTTTGCATAAATTGATTTTCCACAGATTTCATCAATTTTGATTTTTCTGTTTTTGTTATTTGTTTGTATATGATTAAAAAGTCTGTGGGTTATCATTATATGAATTTTTATAGTATACCTTGCTCTGATTTAGGTGTTTGAATCAAATTTAATGTTATATCCCATTGTTCCCAACAGACAAATTCCTCAGATTTAGAGAACTGAAACCAATTCTTCTTTAATCTCTTTTCATAAAATAAAACTGCCAACTATTTCATATCAATAAAAACTAAACATATTAAACTCAATTCATTAAATTTTACCTTTTCTTGCTTTACTTGAGTCGGGCTATTACTATTATGCAAAAACTCCGCTATTTTCTCTTCAATCAAGTTTTCGACATCTGAACTATCTGTAATGGACTAAAGAAAGAATGAATATAAAAGATAAAAATATATTCGTTTGGATTGTGTGTATACATTACTACTGTTGTGTTTAAAACTCGAAGTTCACGAGGTATTACATTGATAAGTAATCTATGAAAAAAAATGGAATGTAACAAGCCTGAGAAAAGGGGAATTAACAATTGGTACTGGAAATAAGGTCATTCAAATTACCCCGAAGTACATCTTTCACTTGGTCTCTCGGTAAAGAAGTCTATTCAGAACCGCAGTACATCAATATTATCGTTATAACATCAAAATTACTTGCAATAAATACCATTTCTAAACTAAATTCTTGCTGTAACGTAGTCATTTTTTTTTTTATTATTATTATTATTATTTATAAGAGATATTGATATAAGATGCAATAAAAAGGAAAAAAAAAGAAATAAGTTTCTCTCGTTTTGATCAAAAAGATATAAGATACACACACAAGTGATGTCACACCACTTGCTTGAAAACAAAAGCTCGAGTATTTACACATAGCCGCATAAATCTTATTGAGGCTCGATGCCCAATACAGTCAATGTATTACCGACCATAATTAAACTGCCGGTAGTCAAGACTTGAACATGCTTATCGCTTGATTTCTTTGAAATATCAACAGCAAAATCAACAGCATCTTCAATAGTACCAACAACATGAATATGATCGTTGGAAAATTCAGGTACATGTTCTTTCCAGCTCTTGGCTAATGCCTGCTGCACCGAGACAACTTCTTCCATAGAAACAGTTTTGTTGGTATTATCTGTGGTATAACCTTCTCTGAAAGTAATGTTTGTAGTGAAAATAACATGATCAAATTGAACTTGAGGTTGAATATTGGCAATTACTTTCAAAAGATGGTTACTATCACGACCATGTGTACAATTAAAGACCAAAACTCGAATATTATCATTATTTTCATTGGATTTAGCAATTGTATTCTTGAACCATTCAGCGCAAACTTGAAGACTTTCAATTGTATGAGCACCATCTAAATACCATGTTGCGTTATTCTTTAATGTGGCATATTTTGTATCTTTAATTGATAATTGTTGTCCTCTGCCTGGCCATTTTACCAATTCTAATCCCTTTTTAAATCCTTCAGGCACATCTTGATCCAACTCTGTACCACGAATTCTCTTTAACCATATTTTACATAATTCAATAGCTGTCAAAGCATTGTATTTTTGATGAATACCAGCCAAACCTAGTAAATTATATATGTATAAGAAGCATGTTGATAGCACAAGTAAAAACGTGTTATAAAATTACCAATCTCAACACCTTCCAATTTAGAAATATCCTTGGCATGGAGAATAGTTAATGGCGCATTCTTTTCTTGAGCTCTTCTCTCGACTACTTCCATAGCTAAAGGAGGTTGTTCAAATGCAACTACAGGTACACTAGGTTTGATAATACCAGATTTATGCCAGGCAATTTGATCAATTGTATTTCCTAATACAGAAACATGATCCAAACCAAGAGCAGTAATACCACAAACAATAGGATTTTCGATAATATTGGTAGAATCGTATTCACCACCTACACCAACTTCTAAAATAGCGCAATCAACTTTTTCTTGAATAAATGCATGCAATGCCACTAATGTCAAATATCTGAAATAAATAGGTTTATCAGGGTGTTCTCTTGTATTTCTCAACATTTCTTTCGTGTCGTGTTCAGATAAATTCATTGCCATGATTGCTTCTTCTTTAGTTGCTTCTAATCGTTCCCAAACATCTTGAGAATACTTTGCAAATAATTCTTCACTGATAGGTACACCATTAATACGAATTCTTTCACGAACAGCAACCAAGTGAGGAGAAGTGAATAAACCAGTTTTAATATTTGAATCATAATTGTGAAGAATAGATTGAGCTAAAGCACTTGTTGAGCCTTTTCCTTTTGTACCAGTAACATGAATTAAATTAAGTTTATCAAAATCTTTTGGTTGATAACCAATACGCTTGAAATAATCTCTCATTTCAGGTAAACTTTTTTTGTTCATTGTTGGTCCTGCTTTACGCAATTTTTCTAATAAAGCAGCATTACTTTGTAAAGAATTTAATTTTTCAACAGCTTCTTTATAACTAAACATTTTTATATTTGTAAAAGAAAAATTTCTTTTTTGTTGTGGTTGATGAAAAGATAAAAAAATAAATTTATTTATTTTCTTCATGATTGACAGCAGCAGCAATTCAGCCCACAGAAAAAAATTGAAAAAAAAAAAAAAAAACTAGATTTTGATGGTTCAAAAACAATTCTTTTCATGATGAAAGTATTATCCAATCAAATAAATACATCTATTTTTTCTAATCTTATAATTTGCCTTTTGTTATCCAACCATCAATGCCTTGAACAATTTGATCTCCAATAGTATTTACATCTTGTACATTTTTACCAACTACACTGACAACAACTCGAGCTCCATCTTTGCCTTCTCCCCAGTTGGGATAACTGCCAATTTTAATTTGCTTTGATGTGCACATTTCTTGTAATTCAGTTAAAAATGGTGCAATTTTACCTTCTTGTAATTTAGTTGCGATTTGTACTCTATGATAAGATTGGTTTTCTCCCATTAATGTTTGAAAATGTGGTTTTAATGAATCTAACAATGATTCAAATAATCGTGGTATACCAGGTAAAACATGTATATTTTTGTTTACTACTACAACAGGAACCCACAAGTCGTTGTGATTGCGTAACTTTTCTGATGGTTCAGGAAAGATAGCCATACGTTTTCTTTCTTCTGTTAAGCTCCAGTCAGGAAATTTAGTTTTAGATACTTGTTCCATACGTTTGCATGTCTCTTCATCCAATTTTAATGGTAAATTAAATGCTTTTGCAAGTGCTGCATATGTGATATCGTCATGAGTGGGCCCAATACCTCCACTAGTAAATACGAGATCATGCTGACTCGATAATCTTTTAATTGTTTCTTCAATTGCTTCATAATCATCTGCAATCGTTTCTATTCTTTTTAAATCAACACCCAATTCAAATAAATATTTAGCTAAAGAATCTTATTAGTCATCATTTAGAATTTTGTTTATAAATATTACCTAGGTAATTTGCATTTGAATCTCGAGTTTTGCCATTAAGAATCTCATCGCCAATGATGCAACAGGCTGCAGAAAATGAACGTTGGCTCATAATGGTATGAAATTGATTAGAAAATATTTTTTTAGTTATGGGAGCACGTAAAAATGGCTTTAACATGATTGAAACAAGAAATAAACACACATTTGCACATAAGAAAAAAAGGGCGGGGTGACTTATCATACCCTCGTTTTACATTATTAAAAAATGCAAACGTCCAACAGTCTGTTTTTTTTTTTTTTTTTTTTTTTTTTTTTTTTTTGGTTCAATTTTTAATACTTTATTGGATTTAAAAAATTCAGAAATAAACTTTATATTTTAGTAAATATGTAAATGTATTAGATACTTTTTATTTTGTTGAAAAGTAATAAAAAAAAATCCTTTAAAAGCGAACAATATGAAGTATTTTGAATTTGAAAATGCAACCTTTTCTGGAAAATTTAAGCAGCGCTACTTGTAGTTGAATGGAGAGACACAGATCTTCTGACTGAAGTAGATGGAGATACAATAGGAGGTACCATCAAATGTCCTGAAGCATCTTCGTGAGATTGTGGTAAGCATAGTTCATCATCTGGATCAACAGGACTTCCTGGTCCCCAACCTTCAGTAATTGGACTTGGAATTGGAGATTCATTCATGATAAAATTAGGTACATCTGAATTATTCTCATCAGCAAATGGGATTTGTAATTTAGGTGGCTGTGTAGAGCAATAAGGTACTGTTGTAACGAATAAAGGAAGTCGAATAGCTTGTGTATTCAAAAATAACTGCGAAGTTGTGCAACCTTCCCAATTATTACCCATAGCAGGAATAATTATAAATACTTCGTAAGTAATATCAATATATTTTCCAAAATGACTCTGCGTAGTAGGAACACAGAAAGAAGGTACTCTAAATGGACAAATAGTTGTGATGTCGTTTGTATGTTTGGGTATAGATACGTAAAATGATTCGTTTAAAATCTGATGTTGTTTATGTTGATAAGAAGGACCTGATGATATTGGTAGATCAGAATGCTTGTTGTCATTTAATGACGTTGCAGTGGATAAAAGCACAATATGCACCTGATTAATACTATAGGATGATTTATTATGGGTATACAATTTGATGGAACACAAATCACCTAAAAGGATAAACGGAAAATGTTAACCAATGGCAGATTTTATATCCTCATATAGATGTATTTACCTGGGCAAGATGAAGGGTTAACCAAATTTGCAGTAATATTTACATATTCACTGCCTTGTTCAATCTTTATAGACTTGTTGCGTGCTGCATATTGATTCATACGGTCATCAAATGTTACAAGAGGTAAATAAGTCAGAGGCACATTCGCAGTTAATTTTTGTTTATGCGTATTATTGTCTAATTTAAAGTCCAAATGACCTTGTAATGTGTATTCAATTCGATGACCAAGATAAGGATCTCGTATTGTTGGTGGGTAATTAACTGTAGCTGGTAATTGTATAGCAAATAAATAAATATGGCTCCCTCTTTCTAATAATTCATTATCACCTAAAAATCATGCAAAAATGAGTTTTAACAATAATAAAAAAAAAAAAAAAAAAATCAAACAAACAAATATGCTTACTTTGGCTCCAAATATCAGATTCTACTGATAGTAGTTTTGTTGGTTCTTGTTGTTGGTCCCATTCTTGGCAAGAGAAAATAACTTTTATTGATTTAGCTCGTATAGATTTATCTAAAAACAGTTTTACGCTTCCTTTTGATTTTTTTTTTTTTTTTATTTTTATTTTAGCAGGTTAAAATTATATACATATATCTGCAATTAATTTCGAAATGCACAAACATACCATTTATGATAGAAGCGGGGCCGAAAGCGACCGCATTATCTCTTGTGCCCGAAGCGACTGTCAACTCAAATGTCTGAATTGGATTCGTTTTAAATACTTTGGAAAATATCATTTAAATTTATTATGAAAGAAAGAGGAAAATGGGTATTGTTTGCAAGAGTAAGCACAAAATAAGCGTTTGTGACTAGTGGGCCATGATTGGAGGTTACTCCAGATCATTGTTCAAATAAAAGCGACTAAATTGGGTAAATAGTAACCGTGCGACGGATCATAGGCATTATCTGAAAATGGATCAATGGTTTGACGGTAATTTGGCAATAGCGATAGTAAATATATATTTAAATGTGCAAATAAATATAAGGTTTGGTAATGAAATCATTTAAGCTAAACATTTCTTTTTTTTTTTTTTTGGTAAAAGAGTGCTGAATCCAAGGAGAATGTTAGTTTCATTCAGTCGTTTTGATAAATTTCATGTCCATGATTTACTTGTATTCAAAATCCGAGCGAATCTATGACAAATCTTAAAATATGATACACAGATAAACATATACTGTATATGTGTTTGGTAGTTAAATACTTCAAGTCTCCGCTTCCATGAACCATTCCAGATTCATTAGGCTTTAAAAACAAACTAGTTGTCTACTATATACACATCTTAAGGGTAGTAAACAGTGAGAGTTATTTTTAAATAAATTTTGTTTATAGAAAGAATAATAATAAAGACTAATAACATTTATAGTGGACAACGTAAGCTTTATTACTAGAAAAGCTAATGATAAAAGAAAGAAGCAAGAACCTCTAGGTCTTGATTTAAAAGATTGTTTATAAAAATTACTTTTCAATATGAATTAGAAATGGGATTGACTCTAAAATGGCTGTGTAGTATCCTCGAAAACCTACAAACAGACCTGTTCTTGACAAATATGTATTTAAAGGAGCTCGCATAGCAGTGGTATATATTTTAGAGCTTGAGCACTGCTCAATAGATCTGAATTAGTTTCATTATGGTACCCATTACTAATTTTTTTATACCTTATTAAAAAAGGTTCAAAAACAGGTAAATTTCGCTGCTTTTTCTTTAAAAACTGGGTTCAACTTTTCATTCCTGCTTAACTTTTTTTTTTGTTAAATGACTGTAAGAAAGAAATATATGCAGACATACCTGGGATGCTCAACTTCAATCTGACAATAAGTGTCCAGAAATATCCTATGTTTTGCAGTTAGTATAACTCTTTTAGAGCTAATGTTTCAGATTTTTACACGTATTTTACTGCTAGAAGTTGAAAACTTTAAGCCCTTATATATCTACAAAAAATTAAGCTACACTAATACTTTTTTGTAGCAAAGCTTACTTGTTTTGTGGCTCTTAACAACGTATTTTGAGCATCTTTTTTCTTTCCTTTTCTTGATATTTTTTTGTAGCAGAGTTCAGTATATTCGTTAAATTGAGTAACAGTTATTTTTTATTAGTGCCATACATAGATTTTATTGAATTACTATGTCGGGTGTAATTTGGTCCTTTCGAGTATTAATCTAGTCCCAAATTCTAAATTTGAAGAAAAAATTGGCACAAACCTCGTTTTTTTTTTTTTTTTTTTTTTTTTTTACAAAAAATGTAACTAAAACGCTTATTTATAGCTAGATTGACAAGTAATTTTGTTATGCACTATATTCAATATTTATATGTAAGATATGCATATAAAGTATGGTGTGCAACTTCAAAAGAATAGAAAAGATTTAAATTGCATTTTACGCAAAATTTAATATCTAAATTTTGTTTAGGTAAATGCAGAGTTTAAAACTGTATCTTGTTGTAATGAGTCAAACGATTAGTGTTTCATTTATTCACAATCTTTACTCGTTTTATGTATAAATACTACAAGGAAATTATTTCATTATTCCTTGTAGATTTATCTATCTTTTTACTACTCTCTCTCTCTCTCTTCCTTAACAATTATTTATTGACGAATAAATATTACATCTACAATTAAGAACAACCACCTTCACCAGCCCAGTGATTACCAATTTATAGCTACAAGAATAGTATATATACAGATATACTATCTACGTTTGTAATTAGTTCAAAATAACAGATTATTACAGTTGTATAGTATGATCAGATTTGCCAGAATATACTTAAAAAAGAATGACAATTAAAAAGAATGAGTAATAAATCAGTTTTGCAGTAAATAACGAAGTTGTTTACTAAAATAAAAAAATATAAAATAAAAGCGGTAGAAATACAATTATAATCAGCTAAAGTTTTATTACAAAAGATTTCTGAAGATCAAATATAATTGAAAAAGTATAAGGGTATTTATAGTGATTTAGAGGACTTGTATACCATCAGACTTGAATGGAGTAATCTTCTAATTTTGAGTTGTTGTTACTAATATTATATTGAAAGGATAAATCATGCAAAGCATCGACCATAATGGGTTATATGTCAAGTACGACAATGTGGGCCATTTGGGAGCTATTGGCTATATCTATTTAGGTAACCTTGATTTTAAGGTGTAAATTCTAAAATGTGCTTGAAATGTTATTCATTGGTAGTGTAACTATGACACAGGGGAATAATTGATTAAACCTAATATCTTTGATATTATTATTTATTGAATTAGGTAAAATACTTCTTGGTATATATGTCATTTGTGTAATCGATTGCACTGTGATCAAGGGTGCTATCGTTCACACTACATGGATTGGTTCAAAAGTATTTTGTATTTTCGCATGCGTTTGTTATTGTGTTCACTTTGAGTATCTCTTTATTATTGCTGCATTTTAATATTTTCAAGTGGCATAAACTCTATGAGTGATACTTGTAAATTAAGTTATTTTATGATTATCAAGCTTTTAGTATGTAATTCCACTGCATGTATAATAAAAACGAGATAACGATTATTAGATATAAAAGTATGGCCTTTTATAATGATTTAGTATTGAGTTCCTAAGATGCAATTAGGGGCGATATTGAACTATTAGATCTGTCTGAGAGTAGCTTACATATTGGTGTTGATCAATCATAATTAAGCCATGGTATCAGAGCTTGTAAGTTGCCTCGTTTCAATGCTGCGTTTGATGCATCTGGACTGTAATTTAATATATCTTGACAGCTACATAATTGGTTAACCACTGTGGGGTTAAAGAGTATGGTGTTATGATTTAAGTGATTGGTCCAAGCTTCTCAGTTAATTCATTGAGAATAATAGTTAACTAGGCGTTTCTTGTATTCGGTTCCAGGCTTTTTCTTTAATGTTCTAAATAGTAATAATTAATAATAAACTATATAATTTATTGATTGTTGTATATTTGTATGATTAGAAATATATTATTTCTCACGCAAAATAAAAATTAAACAAATATTAGTGAATGGTAGTATCAAAATATTCTACAAGATAAAATAAAAAAGGTTAAATAAAAGAAAAGTTTTTTTTTAAATGAAGAACCAAAATCGTTTAAAATTAATGCGAATGAAGATAATGCATTACAGCAGCCAAATGCTTTTGTATAATAATGAGATGGTATTTAAAACACATTTTAAATGTGCTATCAATCGACTTATTTTTGCACTTGAAAAGATACATTCTGTTTTTTCAGATATCTTATAATTTATCTGAATTAAGATGTCTTTTTTTCATCGTGTCGTAGATGCTTTTTTAGTTGTTACGTTGTTACTGTTGAATATATCCACTTTTGATCACCATTTTATTTGATGTTAATGTTGTATAGGATTGGATTTGCGATAATATACTTAAAAAAGAGTACAATAAAAAAGAATGTGTAATTAATCAGTTCTTCAACTGTACAATAAAAACAAGATAAAGTTTATTTAGATATAAAATTATTGCCTTTTATAATGATTTAGTGTTGAGTGTCGGTTTTTTGCCTATTATTTATGTTAAATATCAACTCAATTCCATATTGAATCTGACATCCAAATGGAATTGAAATAGTATAAATACTTTTAGAAACCAGGACCTGATGGCTCCTGGCTTCCTTTTTAACTTAATAATAAAGACCCTACGTTCTCCGTGATATAATCACTTGTAGTCTTCTTTATTTTATTGTATTGGAAATAATCGTTATTTACTTAGAACTCTCATTGAGTTCCTGAGATACAATTAAGAGCGGTATTAAACTATTAGATCTGTTTAAGAATAATTTATGGATTAATGTTAATCAACCATAATCAAACCGTGATTGTAGAGCTTGTGAATTGCCTTGTTTCAATGCTACGCTTGTTGTGCCTGGATTGTAATTTGATATATCTTGACAGCTACTTGAATGATTAATCGCTGATGCACTGATGTTAAAGAGTATGGTGTCATGATTTGAGTGGTCCGAGCCTTTCGGTTAATTGATTGAGAAATAATAAACTAGGGGTTTCTTATATCTTATATCCGATTCTAGACTTGTTCTTTCATATTCTAAATAGTAATCAATGGATTGTATAATCTATTAATTGGTTATAGAAGGCGATAAAGTATGATACTTGGTGAAATGCAACAGTTAAAAAAGTTATAACACTGCAGATTTGAATAGACTTACTGTATATCATAAACAGAATATGCTAATTCAAACTAAAACAAACTAATTCATTGAATTATAGGATCTTTGATATGAACTACTGGCAGTCTTTCACACGTCAAATTAAATTAGTAATTAATAACATAAATCTGGTGAGAAAACCAGGCACATGGATTGTTATTATAGAAATTTAACTACAATTTAAAATACCATATGCATTTATAGACGATTGTAAAACTTGATTTAATATTACTGATCCTTTTCTCATCAGCTTTAACATTTAACATAAAGAAAATTAAATTACCGCATTCTTAGTAATTTGAATTAGGCATTTAATATAAATATCACAATGATCCATCAAAGGAGGGAGTTCATCAGTTCAATATATTTAGGTTACCTTGATAACAAAAAATTACACTTATTTAGATAGTTGACTCTCTATTGTTTTTTTATGCTTTTTCCCGTGAATATCCTATCAATCATAGTATGTTCCACAGTTATCATATACTAAATTATAATTATTCAGGTTTGTGATCCTTATTTAGGAAATCTGTGCAATTATTTCCCTGAAAACCTCACGCGCTTGCAATTAATACATAATTTTCACTACCAAATGCGTGCAAAATAAAAGCACTGAGAAACCAAAAACCTGCATATTATTGTAATTATTGCAGGCAAAATTATACTTGAGGAATACGCACGGTTTTGAAATTAATGCACGCATCAAAATTCTTTTTTGGTTTTTGGTTTTTACAAATTTATAGAAAACTTTAGGGTCAAATGTTGTATTATAATTTATAAATTTGTTTATTGTTGCGTTGAAAATAAAATAGCACACTTCACTTAATTGAACTGTATAATGGACAGCTAATAAAGTGAAAAAATGCTTTAAAACATAGAGATAGTAGACATGCAGCATTGAAAGCATTAAAGAGGTACAGAAGCAACAAAAGCAAAAATAAGCCTGATAACAGTAAAAATCTATGTATTTTAACAATGTCAATATGTTTTTATCTAGAATTATCAAATTGGATAAGGTATACTCACAACCAATGCAATGAAAAAATAAAAAGCTTCAAAATTGACTAAAAGTATGAAGTATACATATCAGCAATATTATTTTATAGTTAATCAACAATAACATACAAATAAGCACTTACTTTTAGAAGTATACTTGTATTTACGCCAGAGAAATAATGAAAAGTTTGATAGACAATCTCATACACACATTATATCTTTATTAATATTTAATCACCATGTTTGTAGTATCTCAAAAGAGGTGATAGTATAAAATAATCTAGAATTAATGTTAGTATCATAACTCTCCAAATTTATTAATAACTTACTGTGAATTATTAGCCGTTAAATCCTAAAAGTAAATGGTTTATTTTTGGATTAAATATAACTAAAAATTTTACAGAAATACCAGTTTTATTGCATGATATATTAAGCGCATTGTTTAAATCTAGTACCAAATTTCAAAATATACAGTAATTTATAATGCGAATTAATAAATCTGCTAAAAAAATATTTGCATATTACAAAAAAAAAAAATACTTATGTTGTAAACACAAAAAGAAAGAGAGAAATATAATTGAATGCAAGGGCCATATATAAAAAAAAATGCTTTTTTCTCCATGGAATTTTCAAAAAATAAATGTAAACTAGTAAAACGTTTAAAGAAATTGTCGAAATGCTCTATTTTTAGTTTCAGGTGAGATCCAATATCATCATCATTATATTCAAACTTTGAAGAAATTGAATGCTATGAATTAATTAGCTGTAAAATTATTCAATCAAAAATGCAAGTGCATCTAAAAAAAAATCAAATTGAAATGGCCTGGAATACTGTAGCTCATAAGTTGAGATTAATTCAGCATAAATTGAAGTAAAATTTATCAACCGAGTATAGCAAAGTTGTATATTTTTATTGGACCAAACCTTAGATTTGTCTTTCGCCTTTCTTCATTATTAAAGTCGTATCAATCTCATGTTGTTTTGACTAGATAATGATTTCACTCTTAATTAATTTTTATAACCCAAATCTAGCACAATCAATTATACTGTGAGGGGAAAAACTATACTAATGTTTTGCAAAATTGTGTGTTTTCATCTGCTTTGCTGCTTGTGCTAGGAATATAGATTAGTAGATTATATCAGTTAGTACAGTAAGTAAAGATCTTTCAAACAATGTATTGAATTCCATTAAATAGTAGGTATAACTACTAGATACAGAGGTTTAAAGATGAAATATAAGATTTTATTAAATATAGAAAACAGCTTAAAAACGAGTAGGTCCTCCACCAGACCTGATCACCGCCTTAATACGAGCTGGCATGCTGTCTATATACTTTAGACAGTCATTTTTTGTAAATTTGTACCATTCACTGGTAATGCGGGCCTCCAGTTCTTCTTTGGTATGTGTTAAGCCTACGCTTTAACTGGTACCAGACGTGTTCATTTGGGTTCAAATCTGGACTCTGAGCTGGCCAATCCCTAATTGTTTCAAATAAAAAACCGTTGGCACTAAACCAGTCTTGTGTAATTCCAGAAGTGTGCGGCGTGGCATTATCTTGCTGGAAACAGATGACATTACGATCCATGTCGTAATACTCCAAGGTGTCCAGGAGAGAAGTCTGCAAGATATCAACATAAACAGTTGAATCTACCGAGCCGACCATCACTGTCGTACCGTAGCCGGGGCCATTCGCTGTTATACAACCCCAGAAAAGGACACTTCCACCATCTCCCTCCACGTGAGGTTCCGTCTGATAAGGCTGCAAGATATCACCGCCATCTGACCAATAATAAGAATTACCATCTGAGCCCCACAAATTGACTCTGGTTTCGTCAGAAAACACCCACTGCCTCCACTGGTCTACCGTAAGATGCTGGTGTTTTTTGGCCCATGCCAGCCGAAGAGGCTTGTTTTTTTTGCTGATAAAGTTAGTCTTAATTTTTCTCCTTGGTTTGAAGCCCATTCTCTTAAGTAATTTGCGAACCCCAGACAAAGACATATCAATTTCAATTGATCTTAAATACTCTTGAACAGCCTTGGGACCATCTTGTCTACCATTTCGAAGCATTCTTGCAATGTATTGTTGAGTTGATACACTGACAAATGATGGTCTTCCGCCAGCTGGTAAAGTTGCACTGGACAAAAACTTCTTCTTGTAACGAGTGAGAGTAGATAATGAGACAGATGGATAACGTTTTCTAATAACAGAAAAGGGGGTATTCTGAAGCAATAAAGATTTTATTGAATTTTGAAGCTCAACAGGAAGTGGGCGAACCATGGTATAAGAAGGTCTGAAAAAAGTAAAGTAGTGAAAAAGTAGGAGGCAACGAGAGAAAAGGGTAGGGTTTTTATAAGTTTTTTGTTTGCTCCGGATACTGCAAAAGCACAGCATTTCTCATGCTAATGTTAAAAAATTTCTGACATTCCTACGAAGAATGAAGGCATGGAGTGTTTATGCATTCCTTTACTTTCACTTTTCTCAATATTTGCATTCCCCTCTTTCCTTCTATGGTATTCTACGTATACTCACTCTACAAAAGTTTAAGCTATATTATTTGAAAGCCCTTTATGCCACCTTTACAAAGAATTGTAGCATAAATTTGTAAAATAAAAACTCAAGAAGTATTATCAGTAAAATCCTAATTTTGCAAATCACTGGTATAGTTTTTCCCCTCACTGTATATATAAAACGTAATAAGTGAAATATAAAATAGAAAATGTACAATGAATGATATAGGAATGATTCAAGGGATCTTGTAATATAATAAATATAAAGTCAAATGCGTCAAAAATAATATGATAATTAAATGTTATCAATATTATGGGTAAGTAAAATAAGGTAAGAATAAAATATTTTTATTAATTTTTCGTTTTGAGAATTGATATTTATATTAAAAATGTGTCTGTTAGTGGATCCTTGATGTTAAGGATATGTTTTTGATTTAAAGATGAGATGTCTCTGATAACATCTCAATAAAAGATGGGTAATTTTGTTAATATGGTAAGATGAAATGTGATTTCATCCATATTCAGTCATCTATCTTGATTGGTAGTGGTCAGGTAAAAATTTATAAAGATTAGATGAGATTCTTGTGTGTTATTTCTAAGAGATATTCGATTATACGATAATTTATAGAGATTTGACAGTTGTTCTTTTGGTGGGAGTTGAAAATGTATGATTGGAATTGAATTATTATGCAAGGTAATATTTAAGATTTAGACGAATTCCGCGTATAGTTGTACAGCTTTCTGGATTAGAATATGACAAAGTGTAATAGGACTTGTATTGTTACAAATTAAGTTTGTCGTGAGTGATGTGATAAAGAAAAACTAATAGATTATTGCTAATACAGTAACAACTATTAAATGAGCACCAGATTTTAAGTTGTCCAACTAAAGTAAATGTTCTATATAATTTTATATAAAGCGAAACGAATAAAAGAAAAATAGAAAAGGTACAATGAAATATATATTATAATAGTTCAAGGGATCTTATAGTAAAATAAGAAGATAAAAATATAATATCAATAAGATAATATTATAGCAAAGTGAAAATAGGATAAAATGTAAAGTGAAAATGTAAGATGTAAAATAAGATGAAATAATAAGATGATTTTATTTAATGCTCTTTTGCAAAGGGGGTTATTTATACTAAACAAAAATAACTAAAAATGAACTGATAAAATATTGATGGAGCTGATAAAGT